>JABUQX010000523.1:17500-22500 GCA_015478945.1 Trachelipus rathkii | reverse complement strand
AAGTTCGTCGGCAGGAGGAACAATTACGTATTCTGCAAGAATGTACTAGTGTGGATGGTGGTAGTTCCTCTAGCATTGAAGAACCCCAACCTGGACTGTCCAGAGTCGAACCATGTAAGAGTTCAAAGGAACGTCATAAAATCATAACCCCTGACTTAGCAATGGCTTTGGATAGATCGAAAACGAGTGATCGACGTGCGATGTTAGTAGTAACAGCTACTGCAAATGCGCTTGGGAAAAAAATTTGTAATATTGTAAAGCAGAAGTACATTACGGCGGCGAAGGTCTGACGTTCGTAAAGCAATTTGCTGGGATATTAAAAACAAATTTCCTGGTGGTTTACTGACATCTGTACACTGGGATGGTAAGTTATTGTGGATGTAACAGGAGAAAGAAAGTTGAAACGTTCTAGCTCGTCGTACCATAGGTGGAGGGAAATAAAAGTTGCTGGGTGTACAAAACTTTGAGAGGACGGTGCAAATGTTGCAGAAGTTGTAGACAGTGCCTAAAGATTGGAATTTGGAAGATAGCATAGTAAGAATGTTGTTTTAACACAACAGCAAGCAATACCGGAACCAAAGTGGGCTTGTAGGATTATAGAAGAGAAGCTGAAAAGAAGTCTTCTGGCCTTTGCATGTCGACATCATACTCACGAAATAGTCATATCTGCTGCTTTCAGCAAATGTTACTGTTTTTCATCAGGACCAGACTGACCTGTTCAAACGTTCCAGAAATTTTGAAAAAATTAATAAAGAAAAGGATGGGTTCCAATAGTATTAGTAATTCATGGACAGAAAATGTCTTAGCTTTTTGTAGTGAGCAGTTAAAGAAAAGCCACCCACGGGATGATTATAGAGAACTATTGAAGCTGACAGTTGTTTATTTATGTGGGAACCTTGAGAAACGGTTTTCTTTTCGTAAACCTGGTGCTCGAACATCGAGCAACGATGGATGCACGAGTCATTTATTCATTGAAAATAGTCTTGTTTAGGTCGCAGTTTAATATGACAGAGCAAGAAGCAGCTGCAATGACAAGATTTGCGAACTTTGCTGTAAGGTTTTATGTTTCCAATTGGTTTTCAGCCCCATTAGCAGCTTCAGCCCCAAGAAATGACTTGAAGTACCTTCAAGAGCTGGAATGCTGTGACGATTATGAATTATCAGTAGTAGCTAGTAAAGCTCTCAAAACGTCACTTTGTGGTATTTTAGAGAAGAACTTTCAGCTCTTGCATTTATGGATGATGAAGTACCAGTTGAAATGAAACGAAAGATGGTTGAAGCTCTGCATAAACCAAGAAGAACAAGTGTAGATAAGCCAGATAAACGTTTTGTATTTAAGGATGAAGATCAACTTCATAACAAAACACTTGCCGACTTTATAACAGAATGCAGTCATTTGTTCTTCAATAAATTACTTTTGGACTCCACTTTCTCAAGGTTGACCCATTGGAATGGAACGAAAGAACGGACTATAAGAATGCACAAGAAGTTACCAAATCAATAAATGTCATCAACGACAATGCCGAAAGAGCTATTGCACTAGTGCAAAACTATAATAATCACCTAACAAAAAACGAGGAGGAAATGCAATACATTCTTCAAGTTATAGGAAGCTAAAAAAGAATGGGATGAAAAATTACCTGGGGAAATGTTGACTGAATGGGGTAAACTGAAAGAGGATTTAAATGAATTGAGTAAGATTGGAGTAGGCCTCTTGGGGATACCACATTAAAAAAAACGCACCTGTTATAGCTACCTCAGGGGTGGTGTGGAAAAGCTATGTATTCCTATATTTCAACAGCATTGTGTCACTATTAAATATTGCTCAATCAGCGTAAAAATTTAAATACAATCTTTTGATATCATACCTCATAATTTGCAAGTTATGGACTGCCAAAAAACTGAAGAAATTTTTTCTATGAAACTTTTATACCACCCTAAAATACTAAAAATAAATATAAAAAATATATATTATATATAATATATATATATATATATATATATATATATATATATATATATATATATTTTTTATGTATAATATATATATATATATTTATATATATTTTTCACTGGAATACCTTTATAAATATACACTTACTAATCATTTGTAGTTGAAAGCTAAAGCAAATAAAAGCAAATAATGTTAAAAAATTTAATATTAAAAAATGATTAGTAAGTGTGTATTTATAAGGGCATTCCAGTCAAATAAATATTAGAAAAATAGATGTGGAATTTTATAATTTATAAATAAATATATATATAATATATATATATTATATATATATATATATATAATATATATATAAGTATATATATATATATATATATATATATATATATATATTATATATATATATATATGCGGTTGTTAACTATATATCTATTATCAGAGATTATTCAATTTTCCTATTATTCACAGAATATAGTTTTCATCTCTTGAACGAATTATGTACTTGTTAACACTTTTATTTTTTCAACGGGATACTTAAGAAAACAGAAGATATCAAAGGATCATCACCTTCAGCTATATTTTCAGTGCAAAAATGTTGAAAATGTTTTAGGAGAAATCAAGGGTATAAAATTGCCTTCAACATAGTTACAATATCTGGCAGATTTAAAATCTATGCTGATACTTTAAAAAAAAAGGAAATTTAATTTTAATCTCGAATTGCTAATGTATTACTGTAAATTTACCATTTCATTTTTCAACACATAAAATTGCAACATTCCTTGAAACTAGGTCAAAACATCTATTACACCTTTTAAAAGCATTATTGGACCACAAACAGAGGTTACACTGGGAAATTACTACCATTCTATTTATAGTATTGGATGCATAACAATACTGTCAAGTCGCCCCCCCCCTCCCCTTTTGTCACCATAGAACACAAAACCTATTGTTTGTTCCTGTTGCTTCCCAATCTTTTATATTAGTTTCTTCTCAACAATTTCTTTTATCAAAAAATAATATCTATTAATTTTCGCAAAGTGAAAAAATGAATCTCAAGAGACAAATTTTTTGCTTATTTTAAATAAAAAGTCATAACAATTTCTATTTACAATATAATATATATATATATATTATAATAATATATATAATTATATATATATATATATATATATATATATATATATATATATATATATTTATATATATATGTAATATATATATATATATATATATATTTATATATATATATGTATATATATTATATATAGTATATAATATATATATATATATATATATATAGTATATTTATATATATTATCTATAATATATATATAATATATATATAAAACAATATATATATATATATTATATATAATACTATAATATATATATATATATATTTATATATATATATATATATATAGAGAGAGAGAGAGAGAGAGAGAGAGAGAGAGAGAGAGAGAGAGAGAGAGAGAGAGAGAGAGAGAGAGAGGAGAGAGAGAGAGAGCATTACCAAGGTGATTCTCTCTCGTCTGTTGTTAAGGCGAGCCATACACCAGAATTATTCGTTCAAAATACGAAATTTCTGATTTGCTTTGGTTTGCTATCCATATAAAACGAGTATTTTTTATAAAACACATTCGTTTATTTGGCGAATTTCCCAATAGAAAAAATTTCGAGTGGAATGAACAAACATTTGTATACAAATATGGACCAATATATAACAGCTGAGGGTTTTATTGTTTTAGCCTGTGGATACTTACTGCATTTAAAATACTTAAAAAAATATCGCAAATGATGGTGGATAGTTTCTCACTAACCTGCAAAGGGGGAAAAGGAGATTAAATTTAGGTAATATTGCATAAAACTTTAATATTATATTCCGTATATATATATATATATATATATATATATATATATATATATATATATATATATATATATATATATATATATATATATATATATATATACTATATAAAATATTTATATATATACATTTCTTTGATGCGTATAAATATTCGAAAATATAAGAGGGAAACATGTATATTATATTTCGTATATATATATACTGTTATATATATATATATATATATATATGAAGTTTACCTCAATAAGAAAATTTTAGATGATTTATGGTTTTTATGGAGATCAAAAATTTAATCATTTCTATAAAATGATCATTTATTATGAAAAAGAAGCTTAATTATTACCCAATATCTTTATTTTCTTTCGATATTTTTCTAATGATATAATCGTTGTTTTTCAATGGATAAATCGATTTTAAATTTAGATACTTATTAGCAAATCGACAGCGACATTCAGATCAAGATTGAACAAAAGTCTGCTTTTTTGGTGTTTTGTTTTTTGACTTTTGACTTTTGACTTTTGACTTTTGACTTTTGACTTTTGACTTTTGACTTTTGACTTTTTCGCTTTATGGCTTTTTGGGCTTTTTAGTTTTTGCTTTTTGATTTTTTGCATTTTAGAGAAACCAACGAACTTTTCTTCTAACCCTGAGTTACAGAAAGACCAATTCTTATAAGGTACGTCATAGCTAGTTAAATACCTTTTCTTTAAAAGGCCTATTCTACGTGCCTCCAGAGCATAAAAAATGGGGGATTTTTCCCGGGTTTGGACTTTAAAAATCTACACCTAAATAAACCAGTCATATAACTTTCTAGGTCTAGTGCAGTATAAACCTACTTTCATTTAAAATAAAAAATTTAGTTGTTGTTTTTTTATTTTTATTTTTAGAATGAATAAATGCTCGAAACAAATTTCAGATTTCCATTTCACATTATAATCATGTATTACATTTTAAGGTTTTCTTTTTATTGGAAAATGGAAGTAGAAGTCTTCGGAGAAACAAAAGGTTTAGGAGGAATGTATAGCGGCTCATAGAAGGGTAATTTCCCTGAAAAAACTTCCCATTATTGTATCTGAAAATTAAAAAAAAAATCCTGGATCTACGATTGAGTTTAATTTGAGGACTTGTATATATATTTATTTATTATCCATCAACTTGAAGAAACGTTTGTCTTTA
>JABUQX010000523.1:0-2500 GCA_015478945.1 Trachelipus rathkii | reverse complement strand
AATTACCAAAATCATATTCCAAAAGGGCTGGATGTAGAATGTGATCAGAGCAATATAGTCAAGCAAATTCACAAAGAAACATTCTTCTTTGAAAAATTGTTTTACATTCTAGATTATTCTGGTGAATTCTCAAAGACAGTTTTGTATATTCGCGAGTGTCGGACTCTGAAATTCTGGCTTCCGACTCACTGTATTCGAATATTATTGTCATCGGATTAAAATAGAGAATTTTGTATTGATTAATTTTTTTTCTATATATTCTTTATTATACTATATTTATATGAATATGATTTAATAATTTTTATTAATATTTTTCCTATATATTATTCATTTATGTACCATATTTTATACCGTTTTGTTGTCAATTGAAAAAATATACGTATATATATATATATATTAATATATATATATATTATATATTTATATATATACTATATATATATTATTATAGTTATATATATATTATATATATAGTTTATATATAAATTATATATATAGTATATATAATAATATATATATATATATATATTATCATACTATATATATATCATATTATATTAGTATATACTATATATAGTATATATCATATATATATAGTATATATATATATATATATGATATATATATATATATATATATATATTATATATATATATAGTATATAGTATATATAATATATTAGTTCCTTTCAAGCTAGTTTTCTTTCAAATATTGAAAAAGATGCCAAATACTTTTATGCATAATCATATTTTTTATATATATAATATTTACAATCATCGTGTCTTTGTTTTTTGATTTCGAACTATGTCAAATTAAATTAACGTTAGAATTTTCTGAATTTCTAACAAAATAACTAATTATCTTGACGAGACTAATTAAGTTTAAATGAAAATTTAACATAAAATAAATTCATAGTCTGGCAACTATCACGAAACTCTGAAAAATTTTGAAAGCTTCGATCAGTTCTTGTGTTCGTTGCCTGTGTTGACAAATTGATATTAAAAAATTTCAAAAATTATTTTGTTTAATTTATATATATATATATATATATTATATATATATAATATAATATATATATATATATATATTAATATTATATATATATATATATATATATATATATCTATATATATATTATATATTCATATTGCTCAAGAAATTACAAGAATTTTTTAAGTGATGGAGTGGAATATGAATTAAAAGAGGATTATTTTAAAATCCCTTGCCCTTCGTCATTACTAGATATTTATCTTGTAGGCAATGTTTCTACAAAAGTAAAAAAGTGGCCAATGAAAGAAATTAATTGTAAATGCGCTAAAATATCGGTTGGAAATAACCAATATTTAGTTTTTCCTCTCATACATAGTGAGAAATAAAAATAAAATAAAAACTTATGTATATATGTAAAGTACTATTTATAAGGTAGTGTAATAGACTAAATATATTGCAGTTATATATATTTTGAAAGATGCCTTCATTCATCAAAAATGAAAATTATTACATTATTGAATTTGAAGATGGAATTCAGTTAATTCCAAGAAACTGGCTGGTTGGTGATTAGGCATACTGGCCCAACTTTACAAATATAAACAGATATGAAAAAGCTGTGAAGGAGATGGAGGAGGTACAGGAACATTGGAAAAAATATAAAGTCAAGAACATAGTTTGTAAAGCAAGTAAGTAGATTTAAACATCATTAATATTTTCCTTTGCATTAATGCTAAATATAGCTATAAATCGATGCTTAATTTGTTCAAGTGACTTTATTTGTTTGCTTATGAATATTATATTATAGTATATTATATTATATATAATTATATTATAGTATAGTATTTGATATATATATATTATATTGTATTACGTTAGTATATTATATATATATATATATACGGTATATTATATATATATAATATATAATATATATATATGATATTCATATGCTATATATATATATAGTATATATAGATAGGTATATATATATATATAGTATAGTATATATATGAGTATATATATACGTATATATCATATATATATCTATATCTAAGGTGAATGGCAAATACCTGCCAGATATATATCTATATATTATATATAGTATATATAATATGATATATATATACTATATATATATAGTATAATATATATAATATATTATATATATATATATATAGGTGAAATGCAGTACCGGCTGCAGATATAATATATGAAGCGTATATATATAGTTCATTGTTATATTATATAGTACCTAGTATATAATATATATACTATATATTATATGGTATATATATATATGTATCAGGGTTTGTTATTTCTGAGTTGCATATTTTTTGTTTGTTTGTAGGCACAATTGCCTTTTTTATTATTATTTGTTGATAAAATTAAATTGTAAGGTATTCATACCTAATACGAGTAATTAATGTATTATTTAGTTTAATTAAGTTATTTAAATTATATAGCTACCTATATATATATATATATCTGAGTAATCTAATTTTATTTATTT
>JABUQX010000522.1:25000-30000 GCA_015478945.1 Trachelipus rathkii | reverse complement strand
TTAATATGCTATAGCGATCGGTGGCAATATTGTCTCTGGAGTTCACAAAAAAAATAGATTGCCTTTATTTTACCTAACGTGCTTAGGTATACTTTGTGATGTGCATGTGACGAGTCAGTAGCAGTCATTTTTTTTTTTTAATATAATCCCCATTTAAATGCATTAGCAGAATAATAATAATATTATAATACATAATATAAAATTAACTAATTAATTAATTTATGTAACTTAATCATCTCTTATACCGAATTATTTAATTAAATTAAGGATAATTTCTATTTAAAATTATTGACTCTCCCAAAATTAGAGTCTGAGACAAACGCGCTGTCACACCGACTCTTCCTCGGCTTACCGAGCATGCCCCTCTGCAGAACCAGGCAGTAGCACATCCATTTTCATAGTTAATAATGGGAAAATGATATTTTGTATGAGAGTTTTATAGGATAGTTACAAAAATACGTGAGTTTTCATATTATTAATTATCTTTATAATTTATTACTGATTATTTGGGAGCCGTAAATTGATTTTTCTTAATATAAATGACTGTTAGTTTTATACATTACTGAGGGATATTGGAATCAGTTATTACTTTATTTAAGTTTCATAGAAAGTTACTTAAATTCTTGTTTTTCGAGTTTGCTAAGGAGCACTATGTAAATTTCAAAATGTTAGAATATGTGGGATACAGTGAGTGATTATATATGAAAACCATTCATTATCTACTATAATTGTCGGTTTTATAAATATATATATATATTATATATATACTATAATATATATATATGTATAATAGTTATATATATTATTATTAATATTAATATAATAAGAATATATATTAATATAACTGATTTGCCTCCCTCTCCAAATTTTTTGACCGAGTATGCCGCGCCAACTAGATATGGCTTATATTATATATATATTATATATATTATATATATGTATAGTATAATGATGTAATAATGTAATATAATAATATATATAATGGTTATAATATATTCTATTTATATATAATGATATAAAATATATATATATATATATTATATGATGAATATATTATATTAATTAATATATATATATTATTGTATAATACAATACAATACAATATATACAGTAAGTATTAATATACTAATTAAATATATATATGATAATAAAATAAAATATATATATTAATAATATATAATATATAATAATATAATAATATAATTTTTATATTTTAAATCTTATTAACAACAGAGATAAAAATGATAATATATATATATACATATATATAGTAGCTATCATATAATAATATTTAAGTATATATATATATATTATAATATATATATATATATATTTATTATATATATATATACTTATATATATATATATATATATTATTATATATGATAATAATTGATATATTATATATGAGCTTAATATATATACTATATCACATTTAATATAATAATAATATATATATATATATATAATAATATAGTATATATGATTTAATGTATATATAATATTATAATATACTGTATATTATTATAACTTGGAAATGGTGCTTTTGCGAGGTTTATGAAACAACGCCAGCTTTTTTGAGGTTGTAGTGGAGTCATCTCATTTGACCTCATGCAATTCGATTGAGGCGCGAATTTCGAAGTTCCGAAAAAGTTAATTAAGTTTTTTAAGAAAATTTCTTATGACAAGCTTCTGGAAATATATGCCGAGAAGGTGCCACCTAAAGAATTTGTTCCTTAAAAAAACTAACTTTTCTGACTTCCGAAAGTTTTTTTGAAACTTAAAAAATTTTTCCCAGAAAATATTAGATCAATACTAGATATTTACCATAATAATATATAATTAGTTAATATATATATTATAATTAGTAATATATATATAATGATATAGGTTAATATAATACATTATAACTACTTATACTAGTATATTACTTAATTAGTAATATATTAATAGGAATATATTATATATATTTATATTTATATTATTTTATAATGATATAATTTTATTATATATAATATATATAATATCATATATATATAGATTTTTATATATATTGTGTAAAATTTACTTTTTTCTATTCCAACTTCCTTATGAAGGAAGCAGAAGATAATCTAAGTCTCCCTGTAATTTGTCTTTTTAGGATGAACTAAATTATATTATCGAATATGTTACAAATATTGAAACTTTTGTGTTCTTTCTTGTGTATCAAATTTTAAGGTTACCCCGCTGTTTTTTGATGTTTTGTTTTTTTGTTTTTTTTTGTCTGTACGAAGATTGAGATTGTTCCATAAGAGATTCTATATTATTATATAAAAAATTTAAATATAATGGGAATTTATTTAGAATTTTCTTTTTTCAATAATTGTATATACAGAATTTATTAATCGTCTTTATTACTTTATTAATCTTTTTTTTTTTTTTTTATTAACTCCGCACCGCAGTTGATCTGGCAATTCCGCAATGCATTTGCTCTTCTCAAAAATGACGCACATTCGTAATTACATATACTCTGAAAGTGTATTGTTCATTTAATAATTTTTTAGTATATTTTCACTAATTTACGTTATTTCTTTATTTAAATGCATTGTATATATTTAATTATATAATATATAAAGTATTAAGTTTTAAGAGTTATAAATTATAGCCTATTTTTTGAAGGATGATATTTTGAAGCTTTCTTGCGTTTTTAAAGTTGCGGAATACATGCCGAATTTTAAGTTCATTTTTAATTTTTCTTTCATAAAAAAGAATAATTTCTGAGGAACCCTTTATGTATATGAAACTTTAGTTTTAAGTTCTATACGTATTTAGTAGTAATTAGTATCCCTATAGACTGATTCCATAAGAATAAATGCTATAAAATTAATTAAGGTTTATATTATTAAATCTCGATCTTCAGCGTTTTGTATTTATATAAATGTAATTATCCGGATATATTAAAGATAAAAATAATCTAGTTACCCTTTATTTGTTTCAATAACTTTATAAAATATTAGATTTATTTTCAGTTAAATATAATATTTTCAATCGTTGATATTAATATTATTTAAAAAATTAACAATCATTATAGTTAATAATTATTTATTCAAACTTCTTTGAGGAATATAAGAGGCACGAGATTTTGAGGATTTCAGAAAGCAACTAGGGAGTTCTCTAGGCTATCTCACTTAGGCAACTGTGGGGTTAAAACCGCTTTAGGAAGCAATTTAGATCCAGCCCGAAAACCTCTTTTAGCTAATCCGGAAACCTCTTTAGCTAACCTAAGCTACTTGGGTAGCGCAGTGCTTACTGGAAGTGGCCGAAGCATTTGTTTACCTGTGGAACGGGTAGTGACCGTTTTTCCCAACCTTTTCGGGTTTCCCTAGATCTTTTGGAAGTGGCCATAGCTCGCCTCATTCTGACGGAAGTGGCCGACAAGTGGGTCCCGTTTAAGACAGGTAGTTACCGTTTTCGACCCAAGGCCTTCCCTTTTCCCTAGTCGAATTCCGTTTTGCCGGTTTTGAGGGCAGTACTTCTGGAAGGTGCCCAAGTTTCCAACCGCCGGTACGTCCCATAGTACTTAATACTAAACCATATCAAACCTTAGTTTATGGCTCATTAATGGAAAAATTGAACCACATACGTCACAAGACGGTTCTTCCCCGTAGAGAGAAGATGTGCACATTGACTAAACGTCAACAAGTTTTAAGCCTAAATAAAGCCAATAGGCATTGGTACTGTTTAATTAGGGACCGGGGTAAGTGACACGTTTTCCCCCAACTCCACTTCCGAAGTTTGTCCAGAAGCCTTTTGGGTGGCCTTAGCTCGTCACTTGACGGAGTGGCGGTGGTCGCGTTTTTAAGAAGTAGTTAGTGACCAGGTAACCAAGGCGTTTCTAAGTCGTTCGGAGTTCTGAAGGTTTGGCGTCTTCTCTTCTAAGTACTTCTGGTAAGTGGCAGTGCCTGTTTATTTTGTATAGTGACCAGGTGATGAGTTTCGGAACTATAATCTCGAGTTTTTCAGAGTTTGTTGGGATAGGAAGATCAACTGCACTATTCTGGACGAAGTGGCTGGATGGCGTCATTTGAGAGTTCCTATAGATAATAGGCGCCGAACTAAAGAGCCACTGGTACGAATATTATCTACTAGTGTACGGAGTAAGTGGTGAATTCGGCGCTGTAACACGTTGTGTAATGCAGCACTCCCTAATGCGTGTGCATTAAAAACCGGGTCTATTGCCCAGCCACTTAGACTTATTTGCAATGGGTGGCAATATTCTAGCAATCTAGTCTTAGTGGTGATACATCTATTGATCTAGCGTAATAATCCTGAATATGGTAATTGAGACAAGGGTTATAATATCGTGTCCATCTATCGTTTTCTTTTGTGACACAGAGGGAGTACACTTCCTGACATGGTAGAAGGAATGGTTTTTAGTTATCTCTGTCGATTAGTCTTCTCTAAGTATAATGCAAAAAGATATGCCATAAAAGTCATCCTAGTACTATATATGGATAGGAAGTGGTACGATACGAAGTGTATAGTAGTTCATATATAAGACGGTATATTTAGTGTCAGGTATCCAATAATTTCTGTGGACCTATACTGGAAGTATAGTGGCTAAGTCAGGGTGAATCCTATTATATGTAAACATCTAATATATAATTAAAAAGAGTAATTTTCACTATAAAGTTTTATTTAGTAAGTAAATATAACGTATCTATTTGTGATCGAAATATTCTAACAAGTTAACTTGAAGTAATGAGCTACAGAGACATAGCTTAGATATAATATTTATACGTACTATAGAATGTAATCACTGGTACCTGAATACGTAAAGGTTTACTATCGTGGCTAGGAACGTTTCAACAAGACGCACTTCCGAAGTCTAACGCAATGGGTGAGATAAACGGTTCTGAGTTCATTAAATACCTTTTGTTATAACACCGCATTCATTGTTGTATATAATGCATCAGTAAATAACTCAATTAATAATAGTCATTGATATTAACGTTTTAATT
>JABUQX010000522.1:0-10000 GCA_015478945.1 Trachelipus rathkii | reverse complement strand
TATATATATATATATATAATAATATATATTATATTATATATATATATAATTTATATTATATATATAAATATATATATATATATATAATATAAAATATTATTATATATTATATATATATTATATATATACTATAATATATATTATATATAATATATATATATATTTATATTATATATATATATAAATATATATATATATATCAGTGGCGTGTGGTGGCTTAGCAACATGGGGAAATCAATTTCGACGAAGCAAATATATATATAATATATATAATATATTTTTTGATATATTATATATATATATATTTTACTATATATATATATTATATATTATTATATGTACCTTATTATTTTGTTGAAACAATTACACACAGCTATATAACTACTTCGCGAATCCCTTACACCATGATTAAGTACTTTTAGAGTACTTAATCAGAATGGTAATTAACTTACGAGTAAAACATTTGGGGACCTAAGTAGTTTTTTAGTGAAACTACTTTAAACACCGTCTCCCAAGAATATTTACATTCTTCAATAAAGATCAAAGTAGTTTGGAAAACCTCGATTAAAATTTCTAGTTAATGTCTATAATAGCTATCAATAAGCATTTTGATTTTTTCTCTTTTTTTAACAAATGACAGTTTTATTCCCATAATAATGGCCAAAATATATATTAAAAATTTTATTTTATATTATATTAAGATTTTTATTTCAGCTTAACTTTTAATATTAACTTTTAAGTTTCAGGTAGTTATTTAGTTGAGAGTAGGTGTTCAGTACTGGTGCTCTAAAGGTTAACAACATCAATGTATTCTCTACACATGTTGTTGCAAGATTATCCCCCTACCATTGGATATTTGCTAATGTAGATAGCATTATTGTTACTAATATGGGTAATGATAAACTTGATTATAGAAGATCATTGACTCAAATATGAAGAAGAATAGAAGTTACAACAGAACTGCAGTTCCTTAAATGGGACCTGAAAATACACCTTAAGTAAATTTTGAGAAACAGGATAGACACTGAAGTTGTGAAAATTAGCAGTCGAAGGGGTCAAGAGTTAAAAATTCATCCAACTTATTCCAAATTTCAAAGTACCAAGAGAGAGAGAGAGAGAGAGAGAGAGAGAGAGAGAGAGAGAGAGAGAGAGAGCAAATATATATATATTTATATATATATATATATATTTAAATATTTTAGTATAAGAAATATATATATATATATATATATATATATCTTTCTAATATCTTATATATATATATATATATATATATATATATATATATATATATATCAAAGTCATGTGGTCAGTGGAAGTAAGGGAAGCAACGATTCTCTAGTAAATAAAAGATAATTTCAAAAATTAAAATAATTCAATCTTAAACAATTATATTAATTACTACAATTAATCATTCAATTTTATCAACTTTTCCTTTGATTGTTAAATCACATAAATAGTATTGAATACGGTTTTGGTGAGAGAGAGAGAGAGAGAGAGAGAGAGAGAGAGAGAGAGAGAGAGAGAGAGAGAGAGAGAGAGAGAGAGAGAGAGAGAGAGAGAGAGAGAGAGAGAGAGAGAGAGAGAGAGAGAGAGAGAGAGAGAGAGAGAGAGAGAGAGAGAGAGAGAGAGAGAGAGAGAGAGAGAGAGAGAGAGAGAGAGAGGAGAGAGAGAGAGAGAGAGAGAGAGAGAGAGATGTAATTCGACTCATAAGTAAATGACAAAATTCTTAAAAGCATCCTTTTCCCACTGAAATTCTCTTTTTCTTTTACAATAAATCATTAAAAATTATTAGCATCTTATTCCAAAAGCAAATTTTTTAAAAGAAATTCATTAAAAAGCAATAAAATTCTTTATAGATATTTTACATCAAAATTTCAAGTTTACTTTAGATAAATAGAGTACATATTTTGTTAAATGAACTTTCGAAGAGAAGCTTTTGGACTATTTTACCTTTCAGCGTCCGTACGTGACGTCACTGAGTGTGAAGAATTTTTAATCTTTGGCACATTGAAAGAAATCGAAAGAAGGTATTAAATCAAGCAAATATATGCTTTAAATAATCATATGCTACAATTTTAAATAAATTGTGAATAATATTCAAATTTAATTGATATTTCTATGGATCAAATATATAATTAAAAGTGAACAATAGTTTTTAAAAATATTGTCATACCTAGAAACTACCATGAGCGTAGTGCCAATTTTTGACTTATAATTTCAGAAATTCAGGAAGTACATATTATATTAAATTATATTATATTATATTATATTATATTATATTATATTATATTATATTATATTATATTATATTATATTATATTATATTATATTATATTATATTATATTATATTATATTATATTATATTATATTATTATATTATATTATATTTCATTATTAATATATATATATATATATATATATATATATAATATATATATCATATACTATATATAATATATATATATATATATATATATATATATATATATATATATATATATATATATATATATATATATATATATATATATATATATATATATATATATATAATAATATCATAACTCATAATAATAATAATATATATATATATATATATGTATATAGAAAGCTAACTATACATGTCCAACAACCAACCAACCAACCAACCAGCCAACCAGCCAACCAACAGCCAGTAGCAATAATAACGCATGCTGTATAGCCTTGTAGCCACCATGCTCTTGCTGCAGCTCCATATGTAGTAATATGTAATAATAGCCATATAGTAACAATATGTATGTATGTAGCCAGCCTTGTAATAGCATAATATATATATATAATAGATGTAAAATTTTAATGATCAAATCTGAAAGAGATATTAAAAATTTATTTTAGATATAATATATATAATATATATATATATATATAATAATATATATATACATATATAATATATACTACTTTCTTTAATATAATATTATATCCAATATATATGTATATATATATCTTATATACATATGTATGGCACTTTAAATATATTCTTTATAACATATATATATATAATAATATATATATATATATATATATATATATATATGTAATATAAATATATTTACTAATAATATATATATAATATATATATAAAAACAGTTATGTGCACCGTTTACACGCTTCTAGTGTACGTTTGATCCATGGATAATCTCCATTGTGGAATTAAAAGAAAAAAAATAATTTCTATTCCGAAAATTTTGTTCACAATTAATTTTATGATATTATTTATATTACAAAGATGTTTAGAATCTCTTAATAAATTGTCTTGTCTAAATAATATGAAATCTCTTAAGATGTTTTTTTTTTATTTCCATGA
This sequence comes from Trachelipus rathkii, assembly GCA_015478945.1. NCBI lineage: Eukaryota > Metazoa > Arthropoda > Malacostraca > Isopoda > Trachelipodidae > Trachelipus > Trachelipus rathkii. The sequence continues at coordinate 6,650 of JABUQX010000522.1, read as the reverse complement.
ACCTTCTGTTGATTATAAATATATATATGTATATAGTATACATATATATATATATATATATATATATATATATATATATAACCTTAATATATATATATATAACACCTTTCTGCCCTTGCTCATATATATATATATATATCATCCACCTCCTATACCGAGATTGCGGGTGATGTGTGTACCACACAGCAGAAGCAGTAAAGTGGTATAAGAACATGATGCCCTTAAGTCAGAACTCTTCACAGTTAGAAAAAAATCCCCCCTAGTGGTTCACGAGACTACGACGGACACACTCACTGGCATTTCATCAATGTGGGGTTTATCTCCTCTGCCAGGCACACAACCATACCCACCCTCACAAAACTCCGCCATTCAATTCTATTATGCACCTTTCTTCTCGCCTCTGCCAAACTCACATTCCTCTTCTTCAGACATTCCTTTATTGACCTAATTCACTTTTTCTTCGGTGCTTTAGCCGGTCCGTTCCCAACACATTCACGACTATATATACATTCGCTTCACCAACAGACTATCATCCATCCTTTTCATATGGCCGAACTATCTCAATGTACTTTCGTTTATTCTCTCATATAAGCATTTTTTTCACACCACACAACTCCCTACTGCAGTTATTCCACATTTTATCAATTCTTCTCACACCCAAGACGCCCCTAAGATTGTCTAGATGAATACATTGCGCCTTACATCTATACCTCTTAGTCCAGATCATAGTTTTTACTACCGCATATTAAAGAGGTAACAACATACCCTAATACAAAACCTTAGCTCACTCTAAGACATAATCCCTTTATATCCAGCAATAAATTAATTGCACCAGCCACCGTCCTACCATTCAAAACTTTACAACTACGCTGCATCATTAGTTCCCTTTCCGTCAAACATATATCCTAAATATTTAAACTCAGGCACTTGTTCCAGTTGCTCATTATATAACATAACTTCACACCTCGGACTCCCCTCACTAACTACCATAACTTTACTCTTTCCCACATTTACTTTCAAATCCCTCATTTTAAGCACCCTGCCAAATCCCTTTACCAATCCTCTCAAACTCTCTTCAGATTCGAAACACAAAACCAAATCATCCACATACAATAAGTAGGGCACTATCCACTCCCTTCCATTCTCCATCATTCTAACACCTTCCCCTGTCACATCTATTTTCGAATTCTTTCATAACCCCATCCATATATAAATTGAATAACCAAGGAGACTTAATACATGCCTACCTCATTTTTTTTTAATATCAAACCAATCACTTCAAATCCATTTATTCTTAAACACCCTTCACTATCATCATATATATTTTTGATTCCACTCAGAAGCAGGGATGGCACAAAAAAAATCAAATGAAAAAAATCAACTGATTTTTTTACTTGATTTTTTTATTTAAAAAAATCATGATTTTATTTATTTTTTTATTTTTTGATTTTCTTTATATTTTTTCTATATTTTAGTGATTTATCTTCAATAGAAATAAAAAATAAAAATAAAAATATATATTTTATGAGGTTTTTAATTTATTTTTTCTAAATTCAACAAACTATTGACATTGTAACCCGTAATTAGTCTGTAACATTCTTTATTTCAGTCTTTCCATTGTAAAATTTGGAACCCAGAGCTAGGGCCTAGGGTTATATATATATATATATATATATATATATATATATATATATATATTATATCTTATATATATATATATATATAGACTCTATAGACTCTGTTATATATATATATATATATATATATATATATATATATATATATATAACTGCTAGAAGCACCAAAACAAATTTTAACATTTCTATTACTAAATATATTGCTGACTAGTTTCGGGTAAGCAAGTCTTCAATACATTATCAATGCTAGAAGTATAATGAGCAATAAATAATAATAATTAAACTTACAATATGTAATATAAAATTAATAAGTAAGTATATAAAATATATGACATTTATGGAAAAGTAATGTCAAATAGCGAAATATCACTTAAAAATTATGATGTTATTAGAATGAAAATTTTTATTTAACATGGGTTTGTGGTGCCATATATATAAATGGAGATCTAGATCATGTTCAAAATATAATATTTTAAAATTTGAATAATTTTTAGGGTGATTTGATTGCAGAGAATGCGAGTTAATAGCCGAACAGTGGGGATGATGCAATTGTTCTAAAGTTCTGAAGGAAACACCTTTTATACTCTGCAATGCGGGTTGATAAACGTCGAGTAACCTTCCCAATATAGGCGGAATCACAACTACCCTAGTTATATTTATATATCACCGATGAGCAAAATATGTAGGAAGTCTCTCCTCAGACTTGAAATTTTTTTCAATTTTGTTATCATTATTAAAAATCATTTAATATATATATATATATATATATATATATATATATATATATATTATATATATATATATATAGCATAATATATATAATAATAATAATATATATACTAATAATATTTACATATTATATATATATGTATATACCTATATATATACTTTATATAACCATATATGTATATATATATATATATATATATATATATATATATATATATATATATATATATATATATATATATATATATATATATATATATATATATATACTTTACAATTTTTTAATAAGTCTGGTCTTTATATCAAAAAGCAGAGCCAAAGCTCTAAACATCTTAATAATAAATAAATTAAGCTTTGGTAAAAATATGTTTTATTATATACACTTTTAGATGGTCTGCGAGTTGTTGAATAATTAAGGTTAATCTGGTTTAAAAATATACAAAAGATTGTTCGTAATTACAGCAATGTTTTCGACGTATCGTGAAACTGGCTATTCCCATCATCAGGACCCTTTCAAGAATAGTACACTAGAATGGTTCCAACAGGAAGCTTGATAGCAGTTGACCATTGGAGTCAATACAAAGGTGATAAACTATCACAATAACTTGATTGCATAACACACATGGTAAAACCCAGAACCATTGCAGGTGGAACGGGCAGCTGTCGTTATTGAGTGATGAATTGAGAGTGATTTTGTAGATGAATTCCAAAATATTTAAATCGTGTAGTTGGTTGGTTTGAGATAAAAATAGTGAAGTAGTTTAGATTTATAGGGTGAATTTTCGTGAGAATGTAAATTCTAATAATGGAGGGGGTGGAAATGTGAAAAATGTTTCTGTCCTAGCTGAGCAGTCTATATGGTCATCTGCTCTAGTACAAGCGCCATAAGAATATTTGTAGACAACAGACGAACGCAAGAATGTTGGTAGAGGATGTTCGTGACTTAAAGAGTAGAAGAATTCGGGTAAAGATAAAAATAAATTTCAAATAGGGGTAACAGTTGTGTAGAATTTTAAGAAGCTCATTTTATAATTTGATAGAGTAGTGGTCATAGAAAGGAAGTTTAATTTAGAAGGGTTGTTTAGAAGCTAACAATATTGGTTCGTGAGTGGCATATGATTTGTTTAAAAATCTTTTTATTAGCGTATAAATCAACAAAGAAGGGAGTAGATTAGAGTTCAAATATTTGATTAGAAAGGAGAATTATATATGTAGTTCATGATAGTTGAAGGTCAGGTGAAAAGCTCTGTAATGTTTTTATGCTGTTTCACTTATAGCGGAAAGGGACATGGCTGAAAAAAACTTAGAGCTAAATTATTGAAAGTGGGTTTTATCTATATACTTACATTATAGTCGGAGAGATACTTTACGATTTGAATGTCTAAAGAGGATAATATATTATTGGATTCTTCCACTTTGGTGAATTTAATATTGGGTAACTGTTTGTTGAAGAAGTTTAAGATGGGTGCAACTTTATGTTTATCAATGAAAACTAAAAATGTATCGTCCATTTACACTTTGTAATGAGAAGGTTTGATGTTAGAAGATGCTTTGTCGAGCCATATGGATTCGTAATATTTTAAGTAAGAGTTACCTAAAATAGCGTTGAGGGATGAGACCAGAGCTAAAGAATTTGTTGGTGAATATTGTGTGTCTAAAAAGAAATAAGAGTCAAAAGCTGCAAGATTTAAAAGTTTATTGAATTCTGATTTAGTGAAATTAAAAAAGGTACTTTGCGTATGAAATATAATATTTAAAATGATGTCGATGGCTTCGGATGTGAGAATGTTAGAGAATGGAGATTTTATTTCGAAACTAGATATGTAGAATTTTGGAAAGTTGGTGATAGAGGAGAGTCATGATTTGAAAGAGTAGGAATTTTCAATTGTGTACAAATTCGTACTAATAGGTGTCAAAAAGGGAACTAGAAATTTATTAAGATTGCAATTGTGCGTAATATAGGCACCTAGAATAGGTCTCATAGGAATATTGGGTTCCCGTATTTTATTAAGTCCGTAAAGGGTTCCTGGAGCGGAGCATCTAGAGTAACAAGAGTTTTATAGGGATTTACTCAGTTTATTGATATTAAGAAATTTGCGAAGGGAACGGTTGATTTTGCATTGATTAAAAATTAGTAGTATTGGATAGGATAGATTTAATTTCATTTAAGTAATCAGATTTGTTTAAAATTACTATACCGTTTCTATTGTCTGGATTACAAGTGGTGACTGAATGATAAATTTTAAAAAGCTTTAAAGTTAATAAGTCCGCACGTGAATTTAAATAAGAAAACACATGTGCAAATGTATAGTAAGGAACTTATGTCTGAATATAGATATATAAATATATAAATAAAATAAATATATATAAAAATTCAAGAAAACTGAATAAAAAACGATGTTTTTCATTTACAATTAAAAAGTAAACCTTTTTTTTTTTCCTCACTGCCTATCGCAGCTAGGAGGAGGAGAAGGAGTCTCTCGCTGCCAGGTGAAGTACTAGAATGCCAGGTGTAAGATGCTATTCAGGCGTGTTATTCCTTAATAACAATCTTATCAATAAATTTTAATTAATTTATAATAATAATTAAAAAAAATTCCTTTCCCAGCATTAAAATGTATCCTTTTTATTCACTTTCAGTTTTTTATGTAGCATATCGGCGCAGTTTATTTTGATACAGGTGCCTCTCTAACAGTTTTTTAGAATATCAGTGACAAAAGACAATAGGAATTAATCCGGTAAAAGTGTTAAATAAAGTCTTTAATCGACGTCCATAAAGAAAGAGTTGATTAGACCAATGTATTTGTAATTCGGTTCTTCTGCTGTTTAACGCATCAATTTTGCAGCTTCTTTATTGGGATAATCATATGCTCCTGTAGATACACATGGGAGAGCAGTTGCTTTGATATTATTTTTCAACCACTAAATGTTATGAACTAATATAACATTTCTTTAACAATGATGGACCGTATGTATCAATGGCATATTTTGCTGGAGTAAATGCTCTCTAGTAAATTTTGCCTCTCCAGCATAACAATCGTTTAAAGTTCTGCATTCGTTTGACAAGTTTTGTCCAGCAGGTCTTTTTTAATGATTTTAATAGCATCTACTCTTCCACTACAAAGAAGTGAGTTGTTAGCAACATTGACAATGGGAACTACTTCTAGGAAGCCTTATATGTTTCCAAAGAAAATTCTCTCTCTCTCTCTCTCTCTCTCTCTCTCTCTCTCTCTCTCTCTCTCTCTCTCTCTCTCTCTCTCTCTCTCTCTCTCTCTCTCTCTCTCTCCTCATATTTTGGTTAACTTTATAAACACTACCCGAATCCTTTGGTTCATTTTGGTCAACCTTATCAAATATCTCTACAATCTCTACACCTTTGAATAAGATTTTTTTTACCACATTTGTGTACTTTACGACTCAGGGCTGCGGAGCCGGTAATTTTTTTCCGGCTCCGCCATTTTAATGCCCAGCTCCGGCTCCGGCTCCGCCATTTTAATGTCCAGCTCAGACTCTCACTTTCTGGTTCTAAAGCTTTAAAAATTTTTTACGCAAGCTCAGGCTCTGGTTCCACCCAAAACTGTGCGAGTCCGTGGCTTCCGTGCTTTGGCTTCCATTGCTTGGGCTCCGCTCCGCTCTCCGGCTCGTCTCCGGCTACGGCTTCCGGGTTGGCTCCGGGTTTTGGTTCCGGCTACCGGCTCCGGTCTCGGCTCCGGCTCCGGCTCCGGCTCCGGCTCTGCAGCCTTGCTTTATGCTTCCTATTCAAAGAACAATTTAAATATTCGTTTCCCTTCCTCAAAATTAAAAAAAAATCTTAATGTAAGAAGATAACTTCTAAAAAAAATTGCATTATAATAGATATATATATATATATATATATATGATATATTAATATCTATATATACTATAATACGAACGAAAAATACATAGATACTATATATATATAAATATATATATATAACTATATAATACACTATATAAATATATAAAATCAAAAACATAATACATAAAAAATCTAAACTCAATATACCTCACATAAATTATAAATAATAAATATAACTTAAGTAAATATAAACAAACTAATAATATACTCAAAAACTCACCTTACACTATATACCTCCATAATAACCACCTCAACAAACCAATTAACTCACCTAACAATTATATACTCATAAATAATAAAGTACTCCTATATACTATAAAACCAATAAATAATAAATAAAAACAAAATACCCCCAAACTATACCATAATTATGAACACCTCACTACAATAATCATGTACACATA
>JABUQX010000521.1:12500-22170 GCA_015478945.1 Trachelipus rathkii | reverse complement strand
AGTTGATAGGAGATCACAAAAGGGATGGTATAACAGGTGTTTTGGGGTGTCGGAAAATGAGAATGGTAGGCAGGTGATTGATTTGCTGTGAAGAGGAGAGGTAAGAGGTATGTGTGTAAGTACTTTCTTTAAACACAGAGTCCTCCATACTAATAGCCTAGAGGTGGTGTCGTAGAGACTGGTCAACGGGAAGTTGAAAAGGTATGATTGATTTGGTGGTTGGTCGAGAAGGGAGATGGTTGAAATATGGTGTTGGAAATGTTAAAGTCAGTGACGCGGGTTGTAGGAATGGGATTATCCAAGATCAATTATGTTGTTCTATGTAAAATTAAGTTGTGGGGGGGCTTTGGATGGAGGAGGAAGGTGGGATACGAAAGGAAGTATGGGTAAAACTTAAGAGTGAGCAAGGTAAATGAACAGACAATAAGGATAAGGTATGTAAGAGCTCTCGCAGTACATTCGGTTGAATGTGAACAAGTTGATACTGAACAAATCTGGGGGCAAATGAAGGAAGCAATGTTAGTAGTGCAAACGGAAGTGTGTGGATGTGCTAAAGTAGGAAAGTAAGAATGTTAACAGCGGATGGTGGAATGAAGAGGTGATGAAAGCGGTAAAAGGTAAAAAAGAAGCGGGTGTTGGAGATGTACTAAATAGCAAATGATGGAAGTTTGGAAAGGGAAAGGATCGTGGAATTATCACTAAGAGTGAAAAAAGAAATACTAAAGTGCATAGGTAGGAGAAAACAAGAGGTAAGACAGTTTGGGAAGGAGGAAAAGAAAAAAATGAGGACATACAAGGAGGAATAGGAGCTCTTCTGGAAGAAGCGCGAAAGGTTAAGAGTGAGAATAAGGGGAATTTGCTTAGAAAATGAATAGGGATGGTGCTTTTTTTTTAACCTGATGAAATGGATGTGAGGGGAGTGGTGGAAAGAACGCACTCTTTCGAAAATCTGGCACAATATTAACAAGTAATCGATGAGGTGTTAGTGATGTGGTGTGGTTTTGATGGGTGGCAAGGAAGGAATAGGTATTTTGGGGAGAGGTTATGAGTTAGGAGGAGGAGGTACATGGGTAGGAGGTGAGAAAGTTGAAGAATGGGTAAGAATCTGCAGTATAAGATGACAATTACTAGTGAAATCATCAAGAGAACGGAGGGCGAGATGGTGATTGATGTTGGATTTGAAGTTGGTGTTATAAAGGTTTATGGAGGGTATACGTTCCAAGGGATGGAGGAGAGCGGTAATAGTACCCTTATATAAAGGGTAAGGGAGAAAAGGGGAACTGTAGAAATATAGGGGAATAAGTTTATGAAGTGTTGTAGGGAAGATATAATGCTGTTTTTGGTTGCCAGAGTGCGTCGAGTGACGTGGAGGGACTGATTGTGAAGAAACAAGGTGCGTTTAGGAGTGGTAGAAGGTGTGTGGATCAATTTGGATCAAATCTTTACATTGATTGAGAAAAATGAGGGAGAAAAAGAATCATTATCTTTAGGTTTATGGATTTAACAACGGCGTATGATAGGAGTTAAAGGCAAAGCTGTTATGGCAAGGTATTAGTGAATAATATGGTGTTGGTGGTAGGCTTGTCAATGGAATCAAAGTATGTATGACGATAGTGAAAGCGTGTGTAAGAGTAAAGGGAGTCGAAAGTGATTGGTTAATATTAATAGCGGAGTGAACCAGGGTTGTGTTATGTCTCCTTGGTTATTCATTGTATATGGATGGGGTTGAATGAAAGAATTCGAGGTGGGGGATGGCAGGAAATGGTGTTAGAATGATGCAGAATGGAGATGAGTGGAGGTGCCTACCTATCTATATGCCCAAAGCCAGCGCAACTGGTGTGGTGAATCTGAAGAACGAGTTTGAGAGGTTGGTAGAGAGATTTGGCAGGGTGTGTAAAGGAGGGTTTGAAAGTAACGTAGATGAAGAGTAAGGTATGGTTGTGGGTGAGGACAGTCCTCAGTGGTGAAAGTTATGTTAGATGGTGAGCAGCTGGAGGCAACGTGTCTGAGTTTAAATATTTAGGGGTTATGTGTTGGATTGAGAAGGAACCGGATGATGCAGGAAGTGGTAGTAAGGAAAGTGTGAATGGCAGGAAAGGTTGCTGGTAGCAATTAAATCGTTGGTGAATTGTAAAGGGACTAAGTCTTTTGAGTGCGCTAGGGTCTTAACATGAGGGTATGTTGTTACCAGTGTTAATTTGGTATGGTATGTGTTATTGACAGTTCCAATGGGTATGATCTAAGTCAATGTGTTCGATCGGGACAATCTTAGGGGCATGCTAGTGTGAGAAGAATTAAGAAAATTAGGAATGAACGTATTAGAGAGATGTGGTGGTGTGGAGAAAGGGGTAAATGAAGAATAAATGAAAGTATGTTGAGCTGGTTTGGTCATGTTGGAAAGGATGAATGATAGTCTGGTTAAGCGGATGTATCAGTGGAGTGTGTGCTTGGGAACGCGACGCGGCTGGGAAAGACCGAAGAGAAAGTGGATTGAGTCGGGTAACGAATGTCTGAAGAGAGAAATGTGAGTTTGGCAGAGGCGAGAAATAGGTGCATGATAGGAGAGAATGGCGCGGGTTTTGTATGGGGCCTATGGTTGTGGCCCCCAAAAACCTGGGCCAGGGATAACCCTTACAGTTGACGATTTACAGTGTGAGTGTCGTCGCGGTCCCAACTGATGCTCTAAGGGGTGGAATTTTCTGTCCTGTGACGGAGCACTGCGTCGCTATTTTTTTATGGAGCAGATGGGGACGGTAAGGCTGGGCTTTCTTTTCGGACGTTTGTCATGTTCTCCTGCTGCTTTTCTTTTCCCGATGGCTGTAAAGCGCTCCTTAACCCCAATTTGGGGCAAGGAGGAAGTGAAGAAAGAAACAGAAAGAAATTATTATATTAATTATATATATTATATATATATATATATTATATATCATATATATATATATATATATATATATATATATATATATATATATATTATAAATATAAATATATATATATATAATATATATATATATATATTATATATAATATATATATATATATATTATATATACTATATATATATAATATATATATATATATATATATATGTAAATGCCTTGGTAAAATGTAAAGGGACTAAGTTTTTGGTGCGCTAGGATTTTGTATGAGGGTATGCTTGTTACTGTGTTAAGTTTAGTACGTGGGACAACTATGGTCTGGAATAAGATAAGTAGATTCTAAGGAACAATGTGTTAGATGGATAATCTTTGGGCGTTTTAGGTGTGAGAAGAATTGATAAATGAGGAATAGAATGCATTGGTGAGTTGTGTGGTGTGAAGAAAGTGTTAAATGAGAGAATAAACGAGAAGATGTGCATTGAGATGGTCTGGTCATAGGGTAGAAAATATGAATGAAGTCGGTTTTAGCTGGAATTATACGCAGGTAGTGGTGCTGAGAATGCGACGGGCTGGGAGACAGAAAAGTTGGATTGAGTCAGTAATGGCAATGCCGAAGGAGAGATGTGTGAGTTTGGCAGAGGCGAGAGAAGGTGCATATTAGGAGTGATTGGCAGTGGTTTTGTGACGAGATGTGCATAGTGAGGTCCACTGTAGTCTCGTTAGATGTAGATTATTCTGACTAACGACGAGTTGCTCACTTAAGGGGTAGGGAACAGTAAGGGATACTGGCATTTTTACTAACTTTCTGTTTCCGTGAATGCAGAGCACCCTCACGCAACTGGAAAAGAAGGAAGGTGGAGTGTTATAGAATTATAGTATATTATAGTTATATTATATATATATATATATAATATATATATTATATTATATATATATATATAATATAATAATATTACTAATATAATATGATATATAACATAATATATATTATATATATATATATATATATATTATATATATATACTATATATATATATAGTATATATACAATACTATATATATATATATATATAATATATATACCATAACTAATATATATATACTATATATACTATAAATAATTAAAATAAATAATATTTTTATATAAAATTATAATAATATATGATAGATATATATATTATATATATATATATATTATATATATATATATACTGAATATATATACAATATATACATATATATATATATATAGTATAAATATATATATATTACTATATTATTATATATTATATATATTATATATAGTATATATATATAATATAATATATACTAAATAATATATATATATATATCTATATATATATATATATATATATATACATATAATGTATGTATATATATAAGTATATATACTATTATATATATATATATTTATATATATTATATATATTAATATTATTATGATATTATATATAATATATATATATATATATTATTATGATTAATAATTCAACTGTGTTCAGTCCAAAAAATTATGAAATCACAGTCCAAATCCAAGCTATGGCCATCATTGTAATACGAAGTAAATATAAATGAATATTTTTACTCTAACTTACTGTATTTTGCTCATGCTGTGTGTCCACCGTACCCTCCAATGACCTTCAGTCCGCAAATGCGCTAATAGTAGTAGTAGTAAGTAGTAGTAGTAGTATAGTAGTAGTCGTAAGTAGTAGTAGTAGTAGTAGTAAGTATGGTATGATTAATTGAAATTCTTTTGGCATATTGTCTTTCTTGCCTTTGACAGCGCGATGATACTTGAATCAATTAATTATGTGTTATATAAAATAGCATTTTTTTTATTAAAAGTTCTGCAGACTCACGGGGCATAAGCCCCTATCTAGGGGGGGACACTTCTCTACGATAAATTACTACCCTAGGATCCGGACTAGGGAATCGAACCCGGCGCCTTGCATGCGCTTTGTCGCTATAACACCAATAGAGCCACGATAGTAATTTATAATCTACCAGACTTCATTTAGAATACCACATTAAAGTAAATAGAACACTAACATCATAATTAGGATACCCAGCAAAGAATTTTCTCTCTCTCATCTCTGCTCTCTCTCTCTCTCTCTCTCTTCTCTCTCTCTCCCACTCTCTCTCTCTCTCTCTCTGCTCTTCTCTCTCCTCTCTCTCGTAGGCACGGTAGAAAAGTTTGTTTATGTCATCCTACTTGCGCAGCTCATTCAGAATCAATGAATTTTATTTATTAATAAAAATAAATTCAAACTATGTGCAAACCTGCAACATAGTGGAGAACATGTTTAACACATAGTTTAAATTAACCTATACATGGAGTATAACGCATACTAACTAACATACCTAATTTTCCAACTACTTATACCCAACAATGTGTAAATACTATTTAAACTTGCACACACAAATATACACACACACACACACCTAGACACACACACACACACACCTTACACCACACACACAACCTACACACCACACACAACACACACACATCAACCCACACTACACACACACACCACCACACACACACACACACACACACACACACACGCTACGAGATAAAAAGACTACAAAAAAAAATAATTATTTTTCAATAACCGCTTTTAATTTTTTTTAGTAATAAAAAAACAAATTTAAAAAAAAAAAACAAACTAAAAAAAAACAAATAAATAAAAATAAAGATCTAATTGGAAATCAAAGAAAATTGCTTCTAAAAAGTAAGTAATTACCCCCTTTAGGTCTCATTAATTACGGTACTTAGAGGACATTTTATTATAGTATTTTCTCTTCCCAAAGCTAGAGGACTCTCATAATTCAAAAAAGAATTTATGCTGCGAGATTTTGACAAATTTGCTGTAAGTTTTATTTTTTTAAAATGAGCTTAATAATAATAATAATAATAATAAATAATAATACTATATAATACATAATATAATAATAATAATCAAATAGATATATAATAATATATAATAAATAATATAATCATAATAATAATAATAATAAAATAATAATAATAGTAATTAATAGAATTACTATATTATAATTATAATTATAATTCTAATTATTATATTTAATTATAATTATAATTATAAATTTGATTAAAAATTCTAATATAATATAATTCTAATGAACTAAACTTATAACTCTTTAAAAATACTAATTACTAAAAAAATTTAATGTCTTAAAAAATTTTAATGATAATATAATTAATATTAATAATTATATTTATACTTATAAATATATTTTATAATTATAATAATATATAATAATAAATTATAATAATATATAATAATGAATTATAATTATAGATTATAAATAATAATTATTATTATTATTATTATTTTTATTATAATTATAATTATAATTATAATTATAATTATAATTATAATTATATATTATAATTATAATTATAATTAAATTATACCATAAAAATAATAATAAATAAATATAAATATTAATATAATAATAATTATAATAATAATAATAATAATAATAATAATAATAATAATAATAATAATAATAATAATAATAATAATAATAATAATAATAATAATAATAATAATAATAATAATAATAATAATAATAAGAAGCTTTGTTAGATCCTCCCTCCCCTGTTCCATTTAAATAATTAAAAGGTTAAGTGTCGTCTACAAAAGAATCCCCAAGGTACGTATTTGGAGCAAGTGTCTAGAGCTGTCTGTCTTCAAACGTAAGAACCTCTTTCCTTTTAATTGCCTTTTTTTATGGCTCGAAACTTCCCTGAGAGAAAAAGCTCATTTTTTAGAGATACAGAAAAAGAGAGGAGAAATACAAAGTAAAACTCTGTTAATATAAATGCAAACAAGAAAACTACTCATTCATAGATTTGTATTTAGAAAGATGAAAACAATTACCTAAAACTTGAAATTAAGGTAATTTTGAAAATAACCCTAATATAACCTATATACAACGTATAGTTTTCTTTTGCTTTCTGGTTTGTGCCTTATAAGACTTTTCAGTAATGACAATAGCAATACATTCTCAATCTTTCCCTTTATAATAAGACATGATTTGAAGCTAAATTCATCAAAATTATTTTAAAAGAATTTTTAGTTAATATATTATAACAAAGCAATATCAGTAACTTTTAATACTATTCCGTAAAAAAATAACCAGTTTATGTTTGGTAATTAAGTTTATAGATAATTTCCTGTAGAAACCTTTCGGTTTATATTATATTATATTATATTATATTATATTATATCGTATTATTCTATCATATCTATATTACATCATATTATATAATAAATAATTTTATAATTATATTTTACATATATCAATTATAATATTATATTAAATTTATTATTTAATATTATATATTATAATTATTAATTATAATAATTTCCTGTAGAAACCTTTCAGTTTATATTATATTATATTATATTATATTATATTATATTATATTATATTATATTATATTATATTATATTATATTATATTATATTATATTATATTATATTATATTATATTATATTATATTATATTATACTATATTATATATTATATATATTATATTATATCATTATTAATTAATATATTATATTAATTAATTTAATATAATATATTATATGTATATTTATTATATTAGATATATTATTATTATTTAATATTATTCAATATGTTCGTATATTATATTATATTATATTATATTATATGATATAATATTATATTATATATATTAATTATTTTTATATTATATATATTATATTATATATATTATAGTAATATATAATATTATTAAAAATATGTGTTTTCTACGTGTAAATAGAATTTTATACATATATATAAAAGTATTTATATTTTTATATATTATATTATCTTCTTTATATTATATAATTATATTATATTTTCTTCTATAATTATCTTTATTAAAAATATAATATTAGATGAATATTATATTTAGATATATTATATTATATTAATTAATATTATATACATATTTGTTGCTGACATTACATTATATTATATTATATTATATTATATTATATTATATTATATTATATTATATTATATTATATTTTTATATTATATTATATTATATTATATTAATTATATATATTAACTTAAATAAAGGTTAAATTGAAGGATTATATTATATATATTATATTAAATATTTATTATATTATGATTATATTATATTTTTATTTATATTTATATCTATATGTATATTATATGTATATACTATATATTATATTTATATTATATTATATATATTCATATTATATATTATATTAGATATATATATCTATGATAGATATATATATATATTCTATAGTTTTTATTATATTATAGTTATATTATTATAATATATTATATAACTATAATATATTATATTTATATTATATTATATTATATTATATTTTATTATATTATATATATTATATTATAATATATTATATTATATTATAATATATTATATTATATTATATTAATTTTATTATATTATATTATATTATATTATATTATATTATATTTTTATATTATATTATATCATATTATATTAATTATATATATTAAATTATATTATATTATAATATATTATATCCTTGTTCTTCAGATAATCTGCTGCAAATAATCCTCTTTACACAAATACTTTTATGAAATACTTTTAACACGTAAATTCATTTCGATATAGTTTCTTTAGCAAATGTTTCAATGAGAACATTTTTAAAAATATACAAAACATTTAATTTCTTTGATTCAATATGCATTTTCCAAGAAACTTCACTCGTTTCTCATTTTTAAAATTCAATTAAATTGATAGAAATATTAATATGATATAATATTAAATTTTAATACTTATTATAATATATTAAATATATAATATATTAGGTTTATTTATATATATATATAGTATATACTATATATATCGTAAAGTGGGGCAATTCAGCTATATATAGTATAGTATAGATATGATAAATATATATATATAAATAGATAAAAAATTATAAAATATATATAAGATATTATATTATATAATATATATATATATATATATATATATATATATATATATATATATATATATATAATATATATATATATATTATATATATATATATATAATATATACTAAAATATATATACTATATTATATATAATAATTTAAAAAAAAAATAAAATTTATAAAAAAATATAAATATTAAAAAAATATATATATCATATATATATAGTATATATATATATATATATAATATATATATATATATATATATATATATATATTATATAATATGATATATATATATATATAATATAAGATAAACTACATAGGATAAAAAAATGATTATATTAATAATAATCAACAATAATAATAATATAATAATATTAATAATAATAATAATAATAATAATAATAATAAAATAATAATAAAAAAATAAATAATACATAATAAAATAATAATAATCAATAATAATAATAACTATATAAAATAAATAATAATAATTAATAATAATAATACATAATACATAATAATAATAATAATAATAAATATATATATATAATGATAATAGCATAATAATAAGACATAATATTAATAATAAATAAAAAATATAATAATAATTAATAATCAATAATAATAATAAAAATAATAATTATAATATTAAGTAAAATAATAATATATAATAATAATAATAATAAATAATAAAATAATAATAAGTAATAATATAATAATAAATAATAATATAATAAGATAATAAAATAATAATCAATAA
>JABUQX010000521.1:0-7500 GCA_015478945.1 Trachelipus rathkii | reverse complement strand
TGATATGATATATATATTACTATATTAATATATATTATATATATATATATATATATATATATTTAAGATTATATATAACTATTATAAATATTAAATCGGCGAGTGCTCTACAGCTGAGCTACCGGAAGATATTTGGTGGCTTATACACATTCCTTCAGACCTATACACCCACTCCGCGCTAATGTTCATTCTTATTTTTAATAAATAGCTAAATCCAAAAATTGGTTGTCCATTTATCCTAATTCACTAAATTAAAGGAAGAAGAAAATAAATTTTGCTGCTCCTCCACTAAAGAAAATAGAATTTAATTTTTGTTTAAAATTTTATAAAATTTTTTATTTTTAATTGCTTTTTCTAAAAAGTTTTTGCACAATTTGATCAAATATTTTCTTAAATATTTCTCTATCCCGACCACTCCAAATTCGAGTCCCGATCTTTGCCAGCTTTTGTGTGCTGGTCCATCTTCTTTAATTTTTTTCTTCTTCTTCTCTTTCTTTCCACTCTCTTTTCAATGCGGTCCCACAATACACTTACAAATCTACCAATTACAATTACAGATTACAATTGACAATGAACAATACAATTACAAATTACCAATTACAATTTGCAATTACAATTACAATTTGCAATTACAATTATAAAAATAAAATAAAAAAAAAATAAAATAAAAAATAAAAATAAAAATAAAAATAAAAATAAAATAAAAAATAAAATTAAAAATAAAATTAAAATAAAAATAAAAATTAAAAATTAAATTAAAAAATTAAAAATAAAATTAAAAATAAAAATAGAATAATAAAATTAAAAATTAAAATAACAAATTAATTATAAATAAAGAAAAAAATAAAAATAAAAATAAAATAAAAAGAAAATTATATAAAAGAAACATAATAATAATACATAATAATTATAAAATAATAATAATAATAATAATAATAATACATTGAATAATAATATAATAATAAATACATAATAATAAATATAATAATAATAATAATAATAATATTAATACATAATAAATAAAAATAATAATAATAACAATAATAATAAAATAATAATAATAATTAATTTAAATTATAATAATAGTGATTAGAACAAACTAAAAGAATAGAGAACAACCTTCATATAATATTAACATAGAAATTATAATAAAATAATAAATAATAATAATGACTATATAATAATGATATAATAATGTTATAAATCATAACTAAAATTATAATCTATGAATTAAATTATAATTCATGATGGATGATAATGTCAAAATTATAATTATGATCTTAATTAATTATTAATTATAATCATAATAACTAAATAAATTAAATTATAATTATATATTATAAATTATAATTATAACTCATTAATAGAAGTTTTTTTTTAAATATTAAGAAGTAATTATAATTATAATATATTATAATAATATTTCATAATTATAATTATAATTATAATTATAATTCATAATTCATAATCAGTATAATTATAATTATAATTAGTAATATAATTAAATATAATTATAATTATAATAAATAATAATAATAATAATCAATACATAATAATAATAATAATTTTAATTAATTATACGTGTACTTATAGTATACAGCAGAATATATTATAATTATAATTTATAATTAAATTATAATAAATTATATTATAAAATTATAATAATAATAATAATAAAATAATAATCAATAATAATAATAATAATAATAATAATAATAAAATAATAATAATAATAATAATTAATAATAATAAAAATATTAATAATAATAATAATTAAATAATAATAATAATAATAAAATAATATAATAATAATAATAATAATAATAATAAAATAATAAAATAATAATAATAGTAATAATAATATAATAATAGTAATATAAATAATATTAAATATAATAATAATAATAATAATGATAATAATAATAATAATAATCAAACATAATTAAAATGATAATAATAAATAATAATATAAAATAGATAATAATAATAGAAATAGATAATAATAATTAATTAATAATACTAATAATTAATAATAATAATTATTAATCAATAAATAATAATAATAATAATAGTCAATAATAATAATAATATTAATAAATAATAATAATAATAATAATAATACATAATAATTAAAAAATAATAATAATAATAATACATAATTATATATATAATATAATGTGATAATTATATGATATATTATAATTATAATTATAATTATATATTATTCAATATACATTATAATTAGTAATTCAAACATAATCTATAAATTAAATTATAATTATAATTACTAATTAGTAATTATTTTTTTTTTTTATAACTGAGTGCATGTCATAAGTAGAGTCAATAAATATATATAATTATAATATAATTGTATTATAATTATAATTAATAATGTAATTAATAATAATAATAATAAGCATAATATATAATAATAATAATAATAGAAATAATAATAATAATAATATAAAAAAAAAAAAAAAAATAACTAAAATTAATCAATATAATAATAAAATAATAATCAATGAATAATAATAATTTAATAAGATAAATAATAATTAATCATATAATAATTATAATAATACATAATAATAATAATAATTAATAAAAATACATAAAAATAATAATCATAATAATAATAATAATAATAATAACTAATAATAATAAAATATAATAATAATAATAATAATAATAATAATAATAATAATAATAATAATAATAATAATAATAATAATAATAATAATAATAATAATAATAATAATAATAATAATGATAGCTTTGTTAGATCCTCCCTCCCCTGTTCCATTTAAATAATTAAAAGGTTAAGTGTCGTCTACAAAAGAATCCCCAAGGTACGTATTTGGAGCAAGTGTCTAGAGCTGTCTGTCTTCAAACGTAAGAACCTCTTTCCTTTTAATTGCCTTTTTTTATGGCTGGAAACTTCCCTGAGAGAAAAAGCTCATTTTTTTGAGATACATAAAAAGAGAGAAGAAATACAAAGTAAAACTCTGTTAATATAAATGCAAATAAGAAAACTAAAAGGGAAACGGAATATTTAGGAACGAAAATTGAGAGACTTTGTGGTATTCCGGAAAGTGCCCACTCATATGCAGAGTTGTATGTAGAAAGGTGAAAACAATTACTGAAAATTAGAAATTAAAGTAATTTTGAAAGCAACCTTAATATAACCTATATACAAGGTTTAGTTTTCATTTGTTTTTTGGTTTCTTGCTTAAAAGACTTTTCAATAATGTGAATAGCAATACATTCTCGATCATTCTCTTTAAAATAAGACTTGATTTGAAGTTAAATTCATTGAAATTATTGTTAAAGAATTTTGAATAAGTATATTGTAACAAAACAATAAAGTACAAAACTTTTAACAATACTCCTTAAGAAAATAATCAAGTTTACGTTTATTTATTCAGTTTTTGAGTTACTTTCCTGAAGAAACCTTTTGTATTATATTATATTATATTATATTACATTATATTATATAGATAGTTATATTATATTTATATTATATTATATTATATTCGATATATATACTAAGTTATATTATAGTTATATTATAGTTATATTATATTGATATTATATATATATTTATATCTACATGAAATATATTATATTTATATTATATTATATTAATATTTTATTTATATTATATTATATTATATTATATTATATTATATTATATTATTTTATATTATATTATATTATATTATATTATATTATATATATTATATTTATATTGTTTTGTTACATTATATTACGTCATACTATACTATATCTTAAATTATATTATATTATATTATATTATTATTAATATCATATTATATTATATTATACTTATTATTATAAATTAATATTTTTATCATATATTATATTATATTCATACTTAATATATAATTTACAATCAAATATTCTGATTTATTTTTTTATTGTTATTATATTATATTATATTATATTATATTATTATTATATATTATATTATATTATATTATATTATATTATATTATATTATATTATATTATATTATATTATATTATATTATATTATATTATATTATATTATACTATTTTATTAAATTGTAATATATTTATTATATTATATTATATTATATTACATTATATTATACTTATTATATATATTATTATTATCATTTATTTATTAATTAATTATATTATATTATTACTTATACTACAGCTATAACTTTATATTACGATTACATTACATTACATTACATTACATTACATTACATTACATTACATTACATTAGTATTATATTATATTATATTATATTATATTGTTATTATATTATACCAATGATTTATATTACATTATATTAATATTATATTATATCATATTATATTTTATTAATTACAGTAGCGTTGTTCTTCAGAATAATCTGCTGCAAATAATGGCTTCTTAACACAAAATACTTTTATGAAATACTTTTATCACGTAAATTTATTTCGCATTTAGTTTCTTTAGCAAATGTTTCAATGAAACATTTTTAAAAATTAAATACGAAATATTAATTTCTTTGATTCAAATCTGATTTTCAAGAAATTTCACATTCTCGTTTTCAAAATTCAATTAAAATGATAGCAAATAATAATATAATATTAAATTACTTTTATTAATTTAATATATATATATATATATATATATTATATATACTATATATATATATAATATATTATATATATATATATATATAGTATACTATATAACTATATATATGAGCTAGATTAACATAATAATAATGGTATAAAAATAAATCGATAATATAAATAAAACGAAGAACCAGATCAGAACGATGAATAATAACAAAAATAGAACTAATGATATTATAAAAATAATATAATATTAATAATAATAATAATAATAATAGATTGAATAATAATACATAAATAATAATAATAATAATAATATTATACAATATATAATAATAATAGATTCAATCATAATAATTAATATAATAATAATAATAATAATAATAATAAATAATAATAATAATAATAATAATAATAATAATAAAAATAATAATAATAATATAATAATAATAATAATAATAAAATAAATAATAATAATAAGATAATAATAATAATAATAATAATAATAATAATAATAATAATAATAATAATAATAATAATAATAATAATAATAATAATAATAATAATAATAATAATAATAATGATAATAATGAACATAATAATAATAATAATAATAATAATAATAATAATAATAATAATAATAATAATAAATAATAAGAATAATAATAATAATATAATAATAATAAATTAATAATAATAAAATAATAATAATAAAAATAATGAATAATAAATAATTAATAATAAATAATAATAATCAAAATCAAATTCAAAATTTTTTTTATTCAGGGCAGCAATTACAATTTTAATCCTTTAATAACAGAGATACACGTAATACATTTTATATTACTGCCAATTTCGTAAGCGCAAGCAAATAATATTAATTAGGATGGCAATTTCGCCTACTATACTGAAAGTGGGGCTACTAATTGCAGCTCAGTGTTGATTCCTTTGAGCCCCGAATACAATAGCATTTCTTGTTTTTTAAATTTCTCCATTGTTGAATTAACGAAATATATTTTGACGATGCAAATAGGCAAGATCGGTTTCTTCCTTTCCTAAATAGTAGAATATAAATTGTAATTAGACTGTAAATAACAATAAATAGTATAATAATAGTAATTAGAATAATGTTAATAATACCTAGTGACTATCACGATCAAAGTAATAACTATAAGTTTTGTCATAACACAATAATTATGTTATAATAAATAACATTATTATATATAATTATTAATAATATAGTATATATATATATATATATATATATATATATATATATATATACTATATATATACTAATATATATATAATATATTTATTTATATATATAGTATATATATAGTAAAGGTTGGCAATATATTGTGTTCATAGGGAAACCGGCAATATATATATATAGTATATATATATATATATATAGTATATATAGTTATATATATATATATATATATATATATATATATATATATATATATATATATATATAGTATATATATATATATATGCGTTGAAATATATTTGGTTCATGAGGGAACAGCGGCATTTATAGATTAAGTAAAAGATTGAAGCTATTTTGGCTCGAACATTTATTATAATGGACGTTTTTCGGGTAAGATAATAACGTTACACATCATCCACACTGGCAATTCAGATAAAATCATATAACGTTTTTAATAACAAAAATTGTGTTAATACGAAATTATATTATTTTTATGCTCAATTGGCAATGGCT
Source organism: Trachelipus rathkii (assembly GCA_015478945.1). Lineage (NCBI taxonomy): Eukaryota > Metazoa > Arthropoda > Malacostraca > Isopoda > Trachelipodidae > Trachelipus > Trachelipus rathkii. The sequence goes on along the minus strand of JABUQX010000521.1, from coordinate 1,155 downwards.
CGTGAAATTGGGTAACGTATATACCCGAAAACGCTCTATTATAATAATTTGTTTTGCCCCAAAAGTATGCTTCATCTTGTTATATTAATATAGTATTATATATATATATATATATATATATATATATATATAGTAATAGTATATATATATTTATTATATATAATATATATATATATATGAGGTATGATTATATATATATATATATATATTACTAATATATATATATATGATATATATATATATATATATATATATATATATAGTATATTATTATATATACTAATAGTATATATATATATATAATATATATATATATATATATTAATGATATATATATTATATATATATATATATAGTATATATATATGGATATATATATATATATTTCTAAGAATGTATGCATTTCATCGCGTGTCAAAAGATAGTTTGTGTCAAGCAAGTGTGGCCCCCAGCTTGGACAAGCTTTTTTAAAATCTCTAACGTAACAACTCATCGTACTCTCCAAACCCACTCATGTTTTTAACTTGGTCCTGTTGTCATGTGCCATTTTACCTCCCGGAAAATTCTTCTTATTTTTTTCTATTACTGTTATTTCGCGCTTGTTGAAAACTAAAATAGTGTCGCATTTGTTTAACTGTTCCAATGAATTTTCATTGTGTTGTGCTCCATCCTGTATGTATATGAGCTGGCAATGAACATATAATGGCGCTGGATATATTTCGAGCCGTTAAATACTCCTACCAAAACTTTTTATTCAATTGCCTGTTGAGGCATCTATCTATATTGTGTTTCAAGGTCGCGCCGGCGCTTCGTAAAGTCACTATTGTATTTCACCTCTAGTAAGTATTGTCTCCGTTAGAGAGATGGTATTCATTTTGTGCTTTCACACAGCCCTTAAAACTAGAGACTTCTTTCACTTATGAATACCGCAGAAATATGTTGTCTGTGTCAGTTCTTTTAACCCATGAACTACTTTATTTTGCTTGGATCAGGTGTATTTATTATTTTTATAAGTTAATATTAGAGACTCACAGCTATCAGAAAATTTTGTTATGGTTAAATAATTGTTCGTTGGCGCTCGTTGTGTTTGTGGGGTTCAGAATCCCATATTATATATATATTTATACTAGTGATATTAATATATATTATTATCTA
>JABUQX010000520.1:32500-65000 GCA_015478945.1 Trachelipus rathkii | reverse complement strand
AATGTTATAGTTACCCTTTAGATGATCCAGAGCCCCTAAAATTCGATACGCCGCAACAATTACTTATATATATATTTGGAATCCTTAATGTTTGCTGAATAGATCGCTATGGCAGCGTTTGGGTTTATTCTTAAGTTTTTCTCCTAGTTTGGTTAGTAATTGAGATACAAAATCTTAATAAAATGATTGGTTAAATATAAGGTTTTGGTATTTGAAATGTGCATTTCCTTCGATGATCTTACCTCCTAAATTTCGATCACGCCCACCATATTAATATAAAATTTGAAAATCACCTAATGTTTGCTGGAACACGCCGCTGACATTGTCCAAGTTGTTCCCCAGGTTTGTGGAGCAAGAAGACTTCAAAATCTTCAATAAATTGGAACTATGGCCACGTGAGGTTTAAGGTATTTTTAGTGCTTATACTTAAGATGACTCATAGCTCCTAAACATTCGATCATAGCCACAATTACTATAAAATAAGGAAAATAAAAATATGGAATACCTTGAACATGATTGCTGAATATCGATGCTGGCAGTCGAGAGGTTTTTTCTAGTTTCCCCCTATGGTTTTTAGTAATTTGAGACTTACAAATATCTTAATACAAAAATTTGTAATAATATTTTGTATTTTTATTATGTCATTTTTCTCTTGATTTGACCTTACTTCTAAATATCGATCAGTTGCCCACAATGACTAATAAATATTGGAAATCCCTTAATGTTTCTGAGATCACGTCTCGCTGGCATTGGTTGTTTCTAAAGTCTTTCCCTCCAGGTTTTGTAACACACGCAAGGACTTCCCAAACAATACTCCAATATTAAAATTGAGACCATCTGGCAACGTACTTTCAATATGTATATGATAATGATACTAAGATGACGCTCAGCCTCGCTAAAATTCCGAATCATGCCTCACAAATTACTATATAATATTTGAATCCTAATGCTTGCTGAATTACGATACCTCCGGCAGTCGGTTTTTTAGTTTTCTCTAGTTTAGTCTAAATCCCAGACGACTCCAAAATCCTCAACTAACAATGAGTCCTCATTGGCATAATAATTTGGATACTTGTAAAAGTTGATTTCTTCGTGACACATTACCATCCGTATAACGTTTCGATCAATGCCCCAATGCTTATATAATATTGGATCCTCTAATGTTGCTGAATCACTCTGATGGTATTGGTTTTTCTTAGTTTCCCTTGGTTTTTATCAAGAAGGATTCTAAATTCATAACAAACTATGAAATTTAGCGAACGTTAATAGTTCATTAATATTATATGTTATATAACTTAAGATGACCAATAAAAGGATACTCCTTAAAATATCGAATCATAGCCACGAGATATCTAGCTATACTAATCACTGATCTCTAATGTTTGCTGAACTACCCGAGCCCCTGCAACGGTTTTTTCTTAGTTTCCTAGGTTTTAGTAATGATGACTACAAATCTTAAATAAAGATTAGAGATTATTGGTAATATATTATTTGGTATTTATATTTTCATCCTTCGATGACCTTATCTTCCTAAATTTCGATCATGCCCACAATGACTATATATTATAAATTTGCGAATCTCTAATGTTATTCAGCTGAACAATCTGCCCGCTGCATTGCGTTCTTTCTACCCAGTTTTTCTCCAGGTTTTATATCAAGAAAGGGACTTCAAAATCCTCATAAAATTGAGACATTGGCATTTTACGGTAGATTTCAATATTTTATATATTATACCTTATTATTGATCGCGTAGCTTGCTCTAAATTTGTTAGTCTTATGGGAGGTTTCAATTACAAATATTTATATTAATTAATTTGGGAGTATAACCTAATAGACTAAGATCTGAATACGATGCTTAAGCATCGCGGTATATTTCATATTTATCCTGAGGGATGTTTTATAGTAATGGTAGACTCAGAAATTCTCAGTAACACAGTGATATAGTCGTACCATATAATACTTTCTGAATTTCAATGATGATATCTTTCACGATGACCATACTCTAAATGTATCGATCATCTGCCCACAATTGGACTTTGATATATTATTTGGAATTCCTTTATATTCTATGTTTAGCTGAGAAACACTCTGAATGGTATTTAGGAATATTGTAAAGGTGTAAACTTGTAAACTGCATCAAAATCTAATAAAATTTTTTTTTTTTGCACGTATATTTATCAATATTTATTATATGTTATATGTTTAATATTACTCACAGATAATCCGTACTCCTAAAATTTTTATAATACGATGGAAATCATAAACTATAGATTATTTAGTTATCTTTGATCTACTATCATAGTTTTGTGAGAAATTAAAAATAATAAAAAAAATAAAATTTTATTTTTTTTTGCATTTTCATACAAAATTTCAGTACGCTGATCACATATATGTTATCAGGTTTACTTAAGTACCTATCTAGTTTTTTGAGTATATCATCGCGGGTAACTTCTTAAGTTTCAACATATATATTTATATACTATACTAATATATATATATTTTATATTATATATAGTTTAATATATATATTAATATATTTAATTTATATATTTATTTTTATATAGTATTATTTATTTAATTTATATAATTATATTGTATAATATACACACCTTATATTATTAATATAATAATATATACTTTTCAGTATATATATATATAATAATATATATATATGAGATGGTCAGATATTGAGGAATGTACCGTCATATAACTTAATAAACATTAATCTACATTCTTAAAACGAATACATTGCTGAATGCTGGTCAATGCTGGCCCAGAAAATGTAAAAAAAAAAAAAAAAAAAAAAAAAAATCTATCTCAAAACTACAATACTACAGCGAAAAGGAATACATTTTTGGATACCTGGTAAAAATTTCGGATAGGAAAATGTAAAAAAAATAAAAAAATAAAAAAAATTATTGTAATAATTAATATAATATGATTTTAAGCCTATTTAGAGACCTTCTATTGGTTATATTTATAAATAAAAGACTTTCTATTAATTTTTTTTGTTTGTTTACTAGAGAAATACCCCTACACGTATACTACCGCCCGATGGAGCAAGGATCCGGGTTCTCGGAACCTTTCGGGACTACGGGGTAGATTATTATCCCGTCCCCGGCACGCGTCTCCGGAACCCCCCGCTCTTTTTGGGTATTTGGGTGCGCGGGGGTTCCTTCCTCCGCACCTCCCCTACGGGTTGGAAAACTCCCCCCCTATCGTTCCCCGTCAGGAGATTGTATGTCGAGTCAACATATTTTATTATTTTTTTTACATTTTCCTTATGTGAAATTTAGGGAGGGGGGCGAGATTCCAAAAACTGTATTTCTTTTTTCGCTTGTATTTGTATTGTAATTTTTGAGATATTTTTTTTTTTTTTTTTTTTTTTTTTTTAATCATTTTTCTGGGCCAGCATTGGATCCAAGCATTCTACCAACTGTGATTCCGTTTACTGTTATGCATTAAAAGTTTTTAAGTATACATATGACGGCTAATCAGAAGGATATATAATACATAAATTATATATATATATATTTAAGGGGGTGTTGTTATATAATATTATTATATAATATATACTTTTTTTTAGGACTTAATAGTTAATATTATATTATTTTATATTATATATTATTATCCGGGATATATATACTATACTATACTATTATTATATAATATATATATTTAAATATATATATAATTATAATATATATTAATATTATATAAACTATATATAATATATAAATAAAAAATAAAGTATAATATAAAATATTAATTAATATATATATATTATATATTATATAGATTAATATATATATATATATATATTATATATATTAATAATAATATATATATATAATATATACGTAATATACTATAATATCATTATATATATATATATATATAATATTATAATATATATATATATACTTATAATATATATAATATATATATATATAATATAATATAATAATATAATATATCATATATAATAAATAATATATTAATATAATATTAATTTAATATATAGTATTAGTTATATTAGTATTATGTTATATATATTTATGATATAATATTTTTATTATTAATTTTTTCTTATTAATTATATTTTATATCTGTATTTTATATATATAGATATATATAATATATATATATATATATTATATCATATAATATATGTTATTTATATTAATATCTTTTATAAATATTTTACACATATGTATATTTAAATAATTTCCCTCTTTACATTTAGGGAAGTTTTATTCCTAATAATCACGTGACTTCTTTCTTGTTCGAATCGAAAGGCGACTGTGATTTGTCTTTTTTGTCCTTCTAAGAATTTTGCCTCAACAAAATCTATTTAGCCTAAATGTTTGAGCTAATATTCATGACGGACATTGACATCTACATATAACCTCTACAAAGATTAGGTTTCTCATTACCAGCTTGTACCTATGGCTGGATTTTAGGGAATTGAAATAATAGAAATAGAGTTATATAAGGACATGATGATTGTAAGTAGGTAGTTCACATATGTGCACAGTGTTATCTCAGGCAAACAGCTTTCGCCCATCTGTTCTATGCACTGAAACTGTCCTGGTATGTTAAGATTATTTTTATATATTCAGCCCAGCTAATGATTTTATCATTTACGTAAAAGTTTAAGCCTCTTGTTGATGAGAAAAAGGACTATTGAAAACATATTTGTAGTGAGCACCATTAAAAATCTACTTGATATTAAGATAGATCTGAGGAATAGGTTTGGTGAGAAACTTTTACAATAGATTTCAAAGCTGAGATGTGCTAATAGCAATCTACCATCACTTAAACATAAGAAACACTGTACCTGACTAGTTATTTGACGATTGCTCATAATTTAAATACTAAAAAGATCTATTTTTCAGATCTTCTTATAATAACTTTCTTTATTCATTAAAGAATCTGAAAATTATTAATAACAAGGTCCGTTCATATTAAGACGAAGGAAAGGGAGTGTACCCTGACGAATACTGGAATTTAACGTTTAGGTAATACTGTATTTTTGCCAGAAAATCATCTTTTCTAATGGAGATTTTAATGTGAGCTTACCTTAATTATATGACTTAGGTATGTTCCCTGATCTGAGACCAATGAAAAAAATGCTTTCAGTTTTGCCTAGCTTACGTGAGTTTGTAACAATTTAGAAGCTTTTATTTTTTTTATACTGAGAGTTTCACATAATACTGAGATAATTATAGTATAATGGAAATGTGAGTATCCCTTAATTGTATTAAATTGTTAAAGAATTTTACACCTTTTTGTTTACTAATCTCTATCAAAAAATTTTCTTGACAATTTTATTTATTGAGATCTGATTATTACAAAGATATAAAAAACTATTCGTATCAATTACTATATCTTACTTTTGAATTATGCTCAAGAATGCCTATTATTTACTTTCCCAGCAAGTAGCCCATTCCATCTCCTGCTTCACTTCCATATACTTTTCTACAACCTTCTACTGCAGGTTCAGTTTCTATTCTTTCTTCGTAGAAAGTATGAATCACACTAAGGTTCACTACCTCTCATATGATTGCAAGACCAAAGAAGTTCTGCACCTTGTATAATTCAATTATATTAAATATTTCTTCCTAGCCAAACTCTTGGATTGTATAACAAAGATTATCTTCTATTTTAATGATATATTGGTTTGGGCTGAGTTGCCTAAAATGCACTTTGAATTATCAGATGGTCCTACCATATTTGGACAAATACTTTATTTTAATTTTATCTTCTATAAGGCGAAGCTCATGGTCACTTTGTACAGGTATATTCTACTATCCTACCTCATTAGCTATATAATTTAAATTATTTTAACTCAATATTGAAAATATGCCATCTAATTCTGGTTTAAATATTCATAAGATTTTACTTCTAAGTAGATTCTGAATTTAGAATTGATTTTAGAATTTAGATTCCTTTACTATCTTTACTTTACAAAGAAACATTCTTGTCCAATGACCAACAGTTGCATATAAATGATAACTACGAATTCTATTCTCCGAAACGATTAGATGATGGAATAAAATGTGGTGGCAAATTGTTATGATTATAGTTCGACTATATATCTTGACACTTTTAAGTGTAAGAAGTCACAGTAGACATTTGGATTGCTTGCAACAGATGTCTCTTCGGTATTGACCCCTACTATCTCTGACAGGAGGGGCCATGAGAAGAAAAGTAAAATTTGGGATAAATACTTAGCTACAAAACAAAACTATAAATTATGTAATAAATAGATCAGAGGACGTAATCAGTAGTTGATGACAAGACTTAAAATGTTGCTGTTCATCAGCTTTCAGTCATCCCAAAAACTCTTGTATTTTGTATTTGTCTCATATTCCTCTTTAGTAGGTGCTATTGAACACCTAGAACATGCTCTTCTTCAGTTACCCTAACTGTTTCACTTCAATCCTATCCTCCATAGGAGTAGAAAGCATATTTTTCAGAGGGTGACGTAAAACCCAAAAACGATTACAACACTATGACGACTATTTAGATGTGGTAAAATTTCATTATATATCACATTCATGTTTTTATGACTTCGTCACAATTATATCAATGTAGGTGATGAATCCTTTTATTGCCTTGCTTAACATCGGTAGAGAAACCTTGAGTTATATAAAGGAATCATGATATCCACAATGATTTGTGACTAACAGCACCGCTGTGAGGGCTCACTCTCAACAATTGGAGTCTTTCTCTAAACAACGTGCTGATGAGATTGGGGTGCTTGAACTTGAGTCTAATAGCTTTCGAGACAGTTACCAATACTATGTTCTCCAACGCTGCGATTATCTGTACATCCAAAAAGGCCAAAATGGTTTTAATGAGCTAGATCAACAAGTAGGCCTGATTTTATATCACATTCTGGCCGCCCTTCCAGAACTACTCCCCAAACCTCAACGCATATTAGCGTGATCTGCTGCCTCCAAGTTCAGCGAATTTCAACAATCTGGCCCTCCTTGATAGATGCAAACATACATTCTTCTGGAGATCTTTTCCGAAATGTAAAGCCTGGTGGAATGCTGCACGATGTGAATCGGTCCTATTAAGAAAAATAATTATAAACGAGGACCTTTATCTTGTAAATACAAAAAAGTTAAAGGCAAAGGCCAGGTTTTTTGAAAGTCAAATAGTCTAAAATAACTTTTAATGTATTACTTTTTTGAAGAGTCATCAATGATCCGTACTACACTCTCCTTATTTCTCCTCTATTCAGTTGACAATCCTTGGGTAGCTAATGAATTGGGGCCTGAATTTGCCAAATACTATTAGTATATTAGCAAAATTGTTGTTAATGATTATTTATTAAATCACTGATTTTTATTTTTTTTTTTCTTTTTTATCGGTTGACCGCAAGGGAAGTTTTACTTCTCCTCTTAACTTTATTACATTTCTCATTTACTCATTATAATGTTGGCTTTTAACTATGGAGTTCAATATGAAAGAATCATTAACAAAAACATATCGGCAGCCATTTCAGCAAGAATAATGCCTGCCACAACTATTCCATTAAAAGGATTTATAAAGAAACAAATAGTGGAAGACATGGATAGTACCAACAGTCTACAGACATCATGGAGAATATTCTTGCTGATATCCTATTTTGAAAATCTAGGAAATAGTCGCATAACTCTTCTCTTTTCTTTATCGCCTAATTTGATTTACCAGCTGTCTGTGTAATATGTCTATCAGTTCAACTCCAATCTTATCTGGATGAACCACAACATCCTTGTTCCCATATCAAGAGTGGATTTCGAAACACTTTTCTACAGCAGACAACTTGATGTTCTTTGGAAGTAAGGATGTACCCGGAACCAGAATTATTGGTTCCTGCCGAATGACTTTCAGAATCTGAAACCACTCTCAGCCTGAAGTCAGGATGGAACTAGCAACTTATTGACTCCCGCTACACCTTAGTGAAAAACTGTCCGATTAACAAAAGTGGTGTTTCTCTAGAAGATCTGGCTCTCAGTCATATCCATCATTGAAGCTCTTAGTTCAGTAGCCCAAAATTTGGATAAGCGGGACAGTAACATTTATTAAAGTAACCTAGGAATTACCTATATAGCTAACGTTCTAACAGGGCCTGCCACAAGTTTAAAAACTCTGGAAAGAATTATCGCTAAGAGCAAAAAAGCCCGCTAGATTTTGCTTGAGCCTTTTGTAATGCCGATATGTGCAATCAATATTTGTATATAAAAAAACTTCGGGTGCTCTCTCTCTCTCTCCGCTCTCTCTCTCCTTCCTCTCTCTCCTGCTGCACGAGCGATACTCGGGAATCTCGGCTCTCTACGCGCGTGCTCTCTCGGGTGCGGGAGTGCGTGTCGGGTCGTGCGTCTGCGTCGGTCGGTCGCGTCGGTGCGGTCAGCGGTCTCGGGGGGGTCTTCGGGGTCGTCGGGTGCGGGGTCGGGGTGCTCGTCGTGCGGGTTCTCTTATTCTCTTCTCTTCTCTCATCTCTCTCTCTCTCTCGTTTCGTCGTCTTCTCTCTCTCTCTCTCTCTCTTCTCTCTTCTCCTTCTTCTCTTTCTCTCTCACTAAGTTTCTCTTTGTTAGCCTGGTGGTTCAACTCCGAAACCGGTCGACCCGCTGCTCTTCGTGACGGTCTTGTTCTTTGTCGTCGGGGTCGGTCGCGGGGTCTTCTTCTTTCTTCCTCTCTCTCTCCTCTCTCTCTCCCTCTCTCTCTCTCTCTCCTCTCTCTTCTCCTCTCTTCTTCTTCTCTTGTCTCTCTTCTCTTTGTTCTCTCTCTCTTTTTCTTTTTGTTTCTCTCTCTGTTCTCTCTCTTTATTTTCCTTTCTTTCCTCTCTCTCTCTCTCTCTCTCTCTCTCTCCTCTCTCTCTCTCTCTCTCTCTCTCTTCTCTTTCGGTTTGCGTTATTATAAATTATGTATGACAGGATTTGATTCCATTTAATCTGGCGGGGGGGGGTCACATCTCTTTACTTACATTTTTCTCTTTCTCTCTCTTCTCGCTCTCTCTCTCTTATCCTTCTCTCCCTCATTTTTTTCTTTTATTTTCTCTTATTGTTCCTCGTCTCTCTGATCATTTTAATTTTTCTCTCTCTCTCTCTTCTCTCTTCTCTTCCTCTTATCTCTCGGTCTCTTCTCTTCTCTCATCATCTCTCTTCCTCTTCTCTTCTCTCTCTCACAACCAATTTTTAAATTAGTGTTGAATTCGGCCATTTTAAGCCAAATTTGATGAATCAATGAAGCAAATAAATTAAATCAAAAATAGAACCATGAGATCAGTGTTTGGTGCTTTTGAGAACTACAATTATATGTACCTTTAGTATAGGCTTTTATTTTTATTCTTCATATTATTTTTTATAAGAAACTTTATGTTGACCAATAGCCTTTAATTACTGGGAGGAATAGTTTTTTTTTCATTTTATATTATTTTTTTTTCAAGCTGGAAAAGGCTTTTGTCGCATTAGAAATTTAGGACAAAGGTAATCATTAAAATGGAATTGGCTTATCGATAAAAATTGACTTTGAATACAATTGAATTTTTCTAGATAAATTCAGAAGATTGGAAACAAGTCGGTACATATAAGAATTATGAACGAAAGGAATCTAACAACCACTTGTGGGCCCAGATGTTCCCGGTGGAATTTTATCTTTTTTAAATAATTAGCATTCCATTCTATAATCCACCTGCTTTTTCCCCCTAGATGTGGGGTGGAGGTGTTTCAATACTGTGAAGCAGAATAAATTTAATAGAAGAACAATAATGCAAGCAAACAAGAAATTCCCACCCTTACTGTCCCCTTATACTCTTTAAGACGAGAACTCATGCAAACAGTATATTACAATAAAAATCCACTCTAGTGTATTCATCTGAAGACTATCATTGGCGACAGCTGACCCTCATGGTGGTATCTCATCGACCCGCTGGAATTCATTATATTTCATGCTGGCCAGGCCCAAAACACATAGGGCCGGCCCCCCTCCACAGGCACCAGCACTTAAATGATAACGGGGGGCCAGCCCCAGTTCGTTTTAGAAAACCGCGCCATTCATCCTCTCTTTGGCGACACCTCCTATACTTCCCCTTTTCTTCTTGGCTCGTCGTGCCAAGGCTCACATTTCCTCATCTTTCAGTTGCATTCTTGTACTACCTCAATCGTAGTTTTTTTTTTTCTTTTAAGCCCCTGCGGCCTGGCGGGGTTTCCTAGGTGCGGGGCACGACGGGGGGAGGGGTGCCCGGGGTGGCTGGGGGGGGCCACTATACATCCGCTTAACCATCCTAATAGGGTGGGGAGGGCCATGGGGGGGCCTTGTGCCGGGAGATGAGCGGGCAGAGACGCAGTGCTCAAAATAGGCTGTCATTATTTCTCTTACTCACTCTTTTCTTCCCCACACACCACAGTTTTTTCAAAACTCCCTAACTGCGCTTTCGTTCTTCATGATTTATCAATTTCTTCTCACACTAATATGTCCCCTAACGAGTGCCATCAGAACACACTTGTACCATAGATATATAGCCTCAATTTATTATCAATCATTTAAGTTTTTTCACGTACAAATAGAAACATTAAATACAGGTAATAACCATAACTCTCATAGTAAAAGACGCCTCAGCACAACAACACGTCAAACTTTAGTATCCTTTCACATCCACCCAAGTACTCATTTATTGCGACAGGGAGCCCTTCCTACCAGCTCAACAACTTTCGCTACTACTCTCTTTGATTAATCGGTTCCCTTTCACCAACATATATTCCTAAATATTTAACCCACTCAGACAATTGTTCCAACGTTTGCTCACCAAATCCTAACAACACAACTCTTCCACCCAAACTGTGGACTAACTCTCACAACCTACACTTTCACTTACCATATTACTTATTTGCTTTCCAATGACATTTTATAACCTTTCCAAAACCTCTTTTACATCCCTAAAACAAAATGATACGGCTATTTTTCCCAACCCCGTCTACCAAATCCTCTCAAACTCTCTTCAATCTCCACACAAAAGCTAAATCTTTGCATATAAATAAGTGTAACATGCGTCTCCACTCTATCACGCTTCCATTCTCCTCTACGCCCTCTTTCTAATCGACCAGCTTTATATTTTACCCTAGCCACACTACCTAACCTCTAATGTCTTATTCATAAAACCACGCGCATCCATATAAAAGAAATATCAATAACCCAAATGTGAGAGTTATAACACTATATCCCGCCTCACATGCCAATTATGCTGTTAAATAATTAAAAAAAACCATCACTATTTTAAACTCAGCATTATATTGATTTGAGGTCAAACATGCTTTCCCTATTCCGCTCACTCCATCTCACTCTTTGATGTCCAGATTCAGAAAGCCTAATACTAATTCCCATATAGTTCATTCATACAGTTACCATTATTTCCCTACTCTTTCTTATTATAACTCCTATTCAAAATCTGGTGGCAAATCCCATAAACACTAAATACATTTTTTTCTTCCTCATCGTTTCTCAATCAATTTCGTTTCAGAGTGTAATAGGGAGATTCTTCTGCGGGGGGAGGTCAGCAGCGACCCTAAACACTTAAATTGCATCACGCTTGTACTATCAACCAATCAATTGAATCCCTCAGTCTAATCAAAGTACTTCTTTTCAATTCGGTCCATAATAAATATCTCAGTCTATTTAATCTTCCTGACTTACACTTCCAGTATACTAATTCCCTTATAAGCTCTCTACATAAGTTACCTTACATCCCCTTATCCTAATAGAGGCAGCGGCTACTATTAATATATAGGCTCTCACTCAATCTCTCGGAACTAATACCCTACCATAAACTCTTTGTTGAAAGCAAACTTCAATACCATTCAACATCCGCCCTCTTCGCTCATCTTGATTCATTATCACACCAACAGTAATTCCAAAAACATGCTTCAATATAATACACAGTGGGCATCAGTTTGATTTATCCATCAGTAGCTAACCACCATAGGCTCCATTATATAGTTCACTTACCATCTACCTTAATTATATTCCATTTTCTAAATTGATCGTCGATCCCAAATACGACCGTTTTTTTATTTTTTCTTCTTTTGACACTTCCGTTCAATAGCCCTAACTACATTCACTTCACCTCTTCATTACTACTGGGCGCCCTCAATATTTTCCAGATTTTGAAAGTGTTCCCCCTGTTCTTTTGCACACTCTCCATCATTCCTTTCATTATATCTATCAATTTCCTCCTATATTCTCCAATTCTTAACCTTATTGTTCTTTTCACTCATATTTATAATTATTATTATTCCTATTATTATTATATATTTATTATTAATTAATTATATTGATACTTATTGATTATTAATTTATATTATTTATTTATATTATTATTCATTCATTATTATTTATTATTATTATTTATTATTATCTTGTTGTTGTTGTTGTTGTTCGTTAGAATTAGTGCTCCTTTATTTCAAGAGTTAAAACTTATATTTACATTAATTCTTTTTTCTCGAAAGAAAATGAATGTTATCTGCGACGGGGCGCTAGGCGTGGGAGGGATGTTGATTAAGTTTATGGATTTTTGAAATATGGAACAGATTTTGAGACCGGTCAAGTATTAGAAAGAATATTTGGGACGGAACTTGATCAAAATATTGGAACAAATATCTGCAATTAGAAAGTAAGTCTGGTAAGCACCCCATAACGAGAAATTAAAAATTGTTTTCAGGGGTTGTGTGTTTTCCCTTATAAAATGTGATTTAGTATTCTCGTGTATCGAAATTTAATTTTATGAATTCTTATATATTTAGTCACTAGTGTGATAAAAATTGTGTACTTTGGTTTCCAAGGCTTCAAGGGGGTCGCATTTTTTGGGAGGTACCTCAATCGTCTCTTTGAAAATTCTATGAACTCCGCTTCGTTCAGACGTGGTAGAGACCCTTATGAAAATCTGACAGCAATGAAGAGAACTCTGATAGATTCTGAAATCAATTTTTTTGGGGGTTAAGTTTATTCTTTTTTTTATGACTTATTTTTCTACATGAAAGGATATCTCCTCATAGTTTAACCTACATTACTGCTTCTCAATACTTTCCTGTTATAATTTAACCGGGCCCATTGGTGGCGAACCTGCGCGGCCTTAAGGCAACAATGTTGGGCCTTTCCTAGACATCCAATTATGGCTTATCTCCCTAAGGCAAATACGGTAGTCTGGATAAAATGACTTAGTTTTACATATTTAAGAAACATAAATATTCAATTTGTTACAATTAATTAAGAACACAGGATATACCAGCGGATATAGTATATTGGTTTGAAGCTACCGGACTCAAGTTAAGGTGTTATTTTAGGACGGGAGGTGGCGAGGGAGTAGGCGAGAGGACAGACAGAGGTAGGGTGGAGAGATGCGGGCCCGGAGGAGATGAGAGGTAGGCGTCGTCTTTAGTAATAAATGATTAAAAGTGCATCGCATTAGGTGCGAATCTAGTGCCGATATTATACCAGAAATTATTAGATTATTTGCTAGATCGCACATCAAATGCACAGTAACGACAAGAGCTAAATTAAATATGAAAATATAGAATATAACAAGCATACTTTTCTAAAGATGGATCTGGGTTTGGCGCGCTTCTGTGGGTGAGAGTAGTTGTTGCTGAGAGAGGTTTCTTTCGCTCTCTGTTCTATGATCTTCACTAGCTCTCCCACACATGGGCGGCATTTCGGCGCGTAGTACTGACGCGGGTGAAGGGGCAGAACGCATGGCGTCGTAGGTTCGGACATGTATGGTGCGAATCAGGGGGTGCCAGTTAATCCACCTTACTTTCATGTGGCTTGAACGCTGTCACTGGCTTCATTCCAGGAAAAAAGCTTCCTATGCTGCGTTTTTTCAGTGTCCCGCATGTCAAATACCCCTGCCATAACTGTGTCGTTTACCAGAGTCATTTTTGATTTACCGTCCGCTATGTTGCAAATTTAGATCTTATCTGGGTGGGCGCCTTTGAAGTCCTTTTTTTCCTGATCTTATATAAAAAAATTGCCGAACATCTGTCTCTTGGTGGACGCGGGGGGGGGTCATCATTTGCCTTTTTAGCACATTCAAACCGAGGCTATTTTTTATCTTTTTTAACTGCTTAGGGCACTGTAGATTCCAGCTCCATTCATGTTGAGATTCTTACTCCTACTTACAATCCACATTACTGTCTTGTTTCTTGCGCTACTAAAGAAGGCTTCATTCAGTGCTGTGGCCAGGATTGTTGAGGGCAGAAGTGTGGGTATGATGGCGGGGTTGTCACTATTTATTATTCGGATTTTTATGCTTGTTGTGCAGCGGGTGGCTTACGATTCAATCTGATTTATTTGCAAAGCGCTGCTCAAAGATAATATCTTTTTCCCTCCATTATTAGTTACCTTGTTCACTTACTTTCTGATTACTGCCTTAATATTCTTAGACCCTATCTTCTTTCGACTTACCTCTTTCTTAGCTATCCTCCATCCATGCCTCCACTATACTATATACTTAAGACTTAATCGCTTGCTAAATATATACATGGTCGGGATAAATAACCCATTCCCGAGCCGTTCTCACGTGATTTAACATCCATTGCACGGGATTTTCTAACTTCTCCCAGGTGTTCAAAACAATTCTCACTTCTACTCAACTACAAAATCGGAGAAGTCTCAATGACTGTGCGGAGCGGGTGGCGGAGTAGCTCGAGTCTCGTGAGCTTAGCATTTATTGTGTTACTAATCTTCTTCTTATATTCTTTTTGTAAAGTTGAAGGGGAGCGTTAAGATGAGTAGTATTCTTACACATTCATCTCTTTCCTACACATAAATCATCATCCTGTATTCGCTCGGGCTAGGCCGAGTTTCGGGATTGGTCTAGGGCTGTCACATTTGGACTTTTTTTGAGCCAAAATTTATAGCCTATTTCATTATTTTTTTGATTACCCTTTTCCTAACATATTAATAACCCTTTAACAATCATCTGAAAGCCCTCTCATCCCTCCAATAACATCTTCCGAGATTTAAAGTCAAGAAGTTGACACTTATATACTCCTTCTTTACATTCACCCGGGCTCAGAAACTGGAACCATATGATTACGTAACACACTATTATCTTGACTTTTCTCAAAATTAAATATTTAACCATTAGAAATTGCCATAGTACTCGTACGTATTTTTTTTAGTCGCCTATATACATATATCTACCATACTTTGGGTAGTTTGTTGTTCGTTAATTCCATGCCAATGAATATTTGTCATCTCTATGCAAAATTCTCAAACTCCCCTTTTTTTTCCCTGCTCATTATAATTTAATTCTCACTCCACTCAAATCAGCACACGAAACGATGGGTCCTCACAGTTCTACAACACCTTGGTCATCTTCAACTTTTTCCTTCATCTTTGTTTCAGTCACAGGCATCAAATCAATATTTTATTCCAAATCAATGATATTACAGTGAAAGATATTGACTCGTGAAACAGCATGAATGACCCCTTTGAAAATAGCTTATGGATTTTCGAGTTAATGAGTACGATTTATTGAGATTTTATATTTTAAAAACCCAGATAAATTAGGGAAAATCCTGTTCAAAAGTTGGGCCCAAAGGCTCGGTATGATTAACCGTTGGGGGGGGGGTCGGGCCTTCGGGACGCGAGTCGGTCCTGCCGCATTGATTTTCAGTATGGTGCTCTTTTAAGGAGGGCGGGAATAACAACATTGCTGCGTGATTTAATATTCAAGATTATCAGATATATTTCGTTTATGTAAGTATTATTTATAACATGACAGAATGAGAGCATCTAATGTGGGTAGGAGCGGGCTAATTAAAAGTTAAAATGGCTTACCATGGTTGGGAAACCGAGAGTTCAAACAATGCTGTTAGTCCGGCAGGAACGAATCTCAGGAGTAATGAAATATTGAATCAACGATGGGATTAAATGGAAATATAGGTGAGCAGTAAAAAAAAAGGCTGTATATCGTCACCCGGGAGAAGTTATTACCATATTTACAAAATAGGTAGAAAAAAGATTACATAAATTATTGTAAGAAATTGTACACAGATTTATACTCTTAGTGTCTCCATATTTTCACTTTCCTTGGTGTCAATTTCCAAGCTGTGGTTCTCATCGATCTGTAAAAAGAGTTCCCCCACACTTGCCATTTCTTTTTTTTCACCTAAGTTTTAAATGTCAGGGGGGTGGGGTACGGTGCTGGTTCAGTGGGCCCTTCGGGGGCTAGAGTGGGAAATCCTAGCCACAATTTCTCATATATTTTTATATTCATGATATCTATATTTGATCGTATTTTCTTTCCTATCGTTACTGACATTGCTCCTTGAGGACAAAGAAAATGATATACATTCCTGCGCGAACTTTGAAATTTAACCAGATGAACCTTGAAAAAAACAACTTCGTAGTTTTACTTATAACTAATAAACAAAGATATATGAAAATAAAATAAATTGTAGAAGGTGAAGTTGGTTAGTTGCATGGAAGAAAAATAAATTAAATTTACAGTGTTTATCTTCATCGCAATATCCTAAGATAATGTGCTTTACAAACTAAGAAGGAAAATGAGGATTTTTTTCATTTTGTGTACTTGTTTTTCTTCTGCTACACTGCTTGTATTTAAGGTGATGTGGAAGGATGGGTGGAGGAGTAGTGTGGGATTTGATTGATTAATTAGTTGATTATTAATATTATTATTATTAAGGGGGTATTCATTATTTCATTATTATTATTATTAAGTTATCGAAATAAATTTTATTGATTAAACATTGCTATAGTTTTAAATTCAACTAAATTTTATTTTTTATTAAAGATAACTTTTGGGTCAAAATAAAATTTTTCACAGTATTCTTTCTTTGTTATTTGATAAAAGAACCTCCTACTTAGTGGATTATCGTATGAAAATGGAGTAGAATGATGGACAGACTCAGAGGAAAATATGCCTTTATAAGAAACAGAATCACTGCCATTCTTCAAGAACGAGAGCGCGGGTCAAAAAATAAAATTACAAAAAGAATTATAAAATCATGAAAAATGGAAGTTTGGGAACTTATGCATCACGTTACAGCGAAGAAAGTTAAAATCGTGATTGACTAAAACGTGAAAGAAAGGGAAATTAAAAAGAAAAAATCACTTGCTAAGCACTAACTAAAAACCGGGGCGTAAACAAATATCACCCACTTTTGCACTAATCAATAACTTTTTTTGTTTTAAGCTAAAATAAACGGTGCCACCTAGTTTGCACTGAGGCAGCGTGTGTGCATATGGAGCTTCCAATCTAGGAGGGTGTGTACTCGGAGTGTAAGCGCGGGGGTTTCGAATTCGCAGGACAAGCCCAACACCCAGTAATATAGCTCACATCTTCTTCCACCACTGACCACGGTTTTTTGTTTGTCGTTTAAAACCTGGGACATCGCTTTGATTTGGTGAGTAGCCTTACTACTGGAGGCTATTATCGGCGTTTATATAAATAAGGAAATAACCAAATAACAATAAAAGGATTTAATATTTTATTTAATTATTTTATATATTACCTACATAATATTACCCTATAACAGATACTTAATTCATAAAATTCTATTCCTACAAACACTACTTATTTACTTACTCGAGACTAGATTTTTTATACACTTAAATGTAATAACTAATATATGCTGACGTATTAAGAGCATAACATCAATAATTGAGACTTGCGGTTTCAATCATACACGTGGCCAGGGTGGACATTAGACATAGTCAAAGGTTAGAAAAACCGGTAAACAAATCATTTCTACAATAATCCAATTCTTCTCTTCGCAATCCAATTGAGGTAGGTTGTTGACTCTTATGTTCAAAATCAAGCGCGCCGGGGGAGGGGGGGGGGTTGGGCTGAGCTTCCTAATCCTATATAACATCAAAAGTGCCTGAGGGCCAAGATAGACTATAATGATGAATGAGAAGATGATGGAAGTAACAGTAAAAAATAAGGGAGAAACTCATTCTTATATCATTCTCTACCCTCCCTTTTTTCCTCCCAATACTTTTCTCGCTCTTTCCACATAATCTTTTAATTTTAATTAAGTAGATCTTTTACATAGCAATATAACATTTTCTCTTTCATATAATTTTGATTGTTCTTGTATTCACTCTTTCAACCTTAGAAAATTGTGGTGCACTTACATCATCTTCCATATCTCTTTCCGGCACTGTTATCCGCTTTCAATAGGGTGTTGCCGTGGTTGGGGGCCGGATGTAGGGTGATTGTCGGGGCGAGCGGGGCAAGGGGCTGTGGTGGGTTTTAGGGTAGAGATAGGCTTCTTGCACTTCTTTAACTCCTACTATCCGTTAATCACACGAGAACACCTGCAATTCTATCAACCAGCCAAGAACAAGAAACAAATTTCAATCCCACAGATATATACACTGCTGTCGTACCCTCAATCTGATGGTTTAATGTTTGGCGTTTCAGGACCTGGCTGATTAAATTGGCTTGTAAGCTTTACTTAAAAGGTGTATTTTATTTTCAGATTATTAACTATTCACGTTTTTATTACTGGTATGATCTTTACTTATATGAGAATGAAAGATGAATTGATTTCCTAACTTCCTCCGATCGATATACTATTTTAATTCCATATTGTTTTTCTTCTTCTTATGTAAGAATGTTATATTTAATAAAATCTTTCTGGTTGCGTCACCTATGTTTCTTTTTTGTTAATTTCCATTATCTTCAAAAGTCTTTCTTCTTGATTTTGTGTGCACTCTCTTTTGATTTGTACATACCTCATATGCTTGATGTTTATTCATTTTCTCATTCCAAGCTCATACTGAATGTAATTCGAACTTTATAAGATGTGAGAACTAAGTGCGTATAAACTATTGAAAGGCCTAGCGACATTTAAAATCTTACTTACTTGGTATACTGATTTCTTATATTTTTTTCTGTTTCTGAATAACTCAATAATTAATTATTAAGATTCGGTAACTTTATAAGATTAAAGGAATTCTACTTACAACTTCGCGTACGCGAGGTACAGGTATATTTTCTTGGGTATCGATTTTACTTTGTGATTTGCATGGTAATGTTCATACTTTATTTTTTTCTTTTTTTTTTCTTCTAATTCTAATTTTTTTCTTTTACTTTCTTCGTTGTTTTCTTGATGTTGCACATTTTGTCATTCGTGTAATATGTCTGCAATATTTGATCGTTTGTTAACATATTTCAGTATTTCTTTCTTTTTCACACCCTCTTTTTGTTCAAAAATGTCTGAACAATTGATTCCCTACTATTAAACTGATTTATAATTGGACTTCTCCGGTGCGTGATTTTCGTGGAGTGGGGGAGTTTTTTTTTTTCGTAATTTATTTTTTTTTTCCTTTTAAATTATTATTGCCTTATTTTATATTTTCTAGGTTCGTTCCTAGTCGATTATTTAATACTGCTGATGTTGAGTATACTGCATGATCCACTAACTCCAAATCGAATTTTGTCATGAATTTTTCTTGCTTTTGTTGTGATATATGATAAGAATAACTTGGAAAGTTTGCCAGAATTTAATGGTTATCTCAATTGCTCCTGCTGCTTCTACGAGTGGATCTCCTGCCCCTATCTCTTGTGCTACCTTTTGATTCCGGAATATAAAAGGACGGTCCTGTTGTTTGAAGGGGGCGGCCAATCTACTGTATAAACTTATTTTATGTATATTTGAGAGTGTAAGCGAGGCTTGTGTGATATATATATATTCTTTGGTAAAATGAAGATTATTTCCATTTATTTCTTGTAACTCCCTTAAGGGTAGGAATCTATTATTGGTGGTTTTTTCCTTTTCTTTTTTGTACTACACAATGTATACATTAAAATGGTTTCTGATATCCTTGGCACTTCCTTTTTTAACAAAATTTACTTATCTTTCACTTACAATTGTGTAAGATAATTCCTGGTCTAGTTTGTTGAGTGCTAAATGAATCTCTCTCAGTTTAATTGTTCTCAACCTTCTTCCACTTCATCTTCATTGCTGTTTGATATACTGACTCTTATTTTGTATATTTCTTCTTGTTCTTCACTAAACGTCTTTTTTTTCATCTGGCATTTCATATTTCTTTAACAGTAAAAAATTTTTACCCTGCTCAGGATTTAATTCCTCATTTTCGGTGATTTCCACGTTCAAGCCCAAGTGTGAAAGACCCTTGCTTTGTTCACCTATACTCTTTTCCTATTTTCCATTAATGATCTTTAGTTTTTATTTAATTATAATCTTTCTTACAAAAACTCAGTATTCTTCCATTAACAAAGTTTGATTTTTAACAACTAATTATCTCCACTATGTTATTTCACATCGAAGCGCCGATGATTCCTGGCGATGTTTTTTCTCCAATACAGCTATAGTTGGTTCCAAACTTCGATATTCTTTTTTTTCCATACCCCGAGAAGTGAATATATAATATATGGGCCCCCTGGATACTTAAATGGCGTGGAGGATGAAAGTTTTCTTCTTGTTCCTTTCTTTGCGTCTTTTATTAAATACTTTTGTTCACTTTTACCAGCTTTTCCCCTACATTCACACTTCCATCATTTGGCTAGGTTGTTTTTTGCTTCTCTTTGGAGGGTTTTTAAAATACAGCATGTTCTTGTCTATTGGGGTTTCGCGCGTCCTTGTAGATGTGACTAAGTTTATGATTCTAAATCGTTATTAAGCCATTTCCCCATATACCATTTATCTGTTTTACAGCAAAAAAACCAGTTATTATAACACTGATTTCAATGATTTATATGGGCCGGCACATGTCGCGCTGGAATCAGCTTGTATTAATTCTCCTTGTTACCTCAAAAACACACCCCTCGAGCAACCAAGTCCTAGGGGCAATATTTTGCATCTTCTTCTTAACCGTTTTCCCGACTTTCTCTGTTAATGATCCATTTATATGTAGTATATTGTGCTTTTTGATTCCCTTCTTCGTAAGTCTCGTACACTTTCCTTTCTTTTTCTCACTACTTCGAAGGGTTCATCTCCGGTTGTTGTGCGGTTGTGCGTATGAGTGTGAGGGAACTCATTCATATTTCGACGATCTTTCGGCACATGATGTGCATCACTTTCTACCTGTATGTATATGTGTTTAATTTTATTTTTTCTTGGGTAATTGTCTCGGGGGGGCAGATGCGTAGGGCGTGGCGAACGGGATGGGTTCGTCATGGGGTGCGTGTCCATGATCGGAAAGGAAGGTCTAGTGAAAAGTGTGGTGTGGTGGGGGGGTTCACTGAAGACATTTTGGCTAGATCTGTTTCCTTTTCCTGCTCTAAAGACACTGGTTTCTTAGACTGGCGTTGAGGTGGTTTGGGGAGGCGCGGGGGGTGTGGGTGGTTGCTTTCTGTCCCGCTATTATAAGGACTCCTTCCCCCGCAATTCCTGGCAAGGTTCTCGGTGTTTCCTGTTCTTCTTCTTTCTTGATTTCTCGAGATCTTTTTCTTTCTTTCTTCTCGATCTTTAGGTTCTGTTTCCGATTCCGTTTCGCTTAGGTCTTCTTGCTCTTCATTATCTTCGTTTCCTCTGTATACAGTCTCTTTAACTTTTATCTCTTGCATCTCCTCTCAACTTTCAATCCGTTCAGATTCCTATAAGTTCTGACTTCAGACAATGGAGTAAATCAGGATCTGATTACTTTCTTCTCTTTGATTTTCTTCTTTCTCTTCTTCATATATTTCCTGTTTGTCTTATTCTCGTGATTGCACATCCTTATGCTACCGGTTTCGCGTAGGTTTGCCCCCAGGGTTTACGGTATACTGGTTTGAGTCTTTTCATGCACGACACCATATATGACTCTAGCCAGTGTACTTCTGGTGCGTGGCGGCAAGGGGCAGTGTGGTTGTGTGGCGCTGTCTTCTTTATACCGATCCTGCCAAGACTCCTTTTTTTACTCTCTTCAAAGATGTTCTCTTTAATGGGGGGAAGCGGAGGAGGTTTGTTTAAAATTTCTCTTATCAGCCTCGCTGTTGTATCTTGGATATTCTGTGCCTTTCTCTTGCTTGGAGATTTCGCCAGGAGTGTGTCGTATGCAGTTTCCATGACCAATCATTCATTGGTTATTTCCTTCGGTCTGTTTATGCTCGAGTGATGTAAATTGTTCTTCCAAAAAATCTAATCTTGATTCGGTGAGTTACTTCCACTTTCATTAATTAAACTAAAAATTCTAAGCAGCTATTTGTACAGCACGGAGGTCGAGTGCTATAGCTTCAGTTTTTTTATCGTGGTAGTATCTCTCCTCTCAATTTTCCATCACTCCATCTTTCCTTAAGTCCCACACCATCTTTCACTAGTTCCATTACTTCTCAGGGGGGGGGATTTCCTAGCATGGACGTTGCCAAATCGGCTGGGGGGGATTCCACAATTCTTTTTACTCCGCGTTAGGGGGATTGTCATTTCCGGTCGTTTTGGAGATGTTCAATCCAGTTGTATCTAATAAAACACAAATTCCTAGGTGTTCCGAGTCACCACAACATCCACTTTTTTTTACATCCTTGTATCCACTCCTTCAATCATACTTGAACCATAGCAGTTGTCGCAGACGGCAAAGGTTCATCCTTAAAATCCATCAAAAAGTGGTATTTTTCAGGGTTCTACCCTTTTCTAAACTTATCCACCTTATCATTTATGAATTCTTTCTATTTCTATTTTTTTCTCCTTAATCTAAGAGCTCACCTTACTCTTTTTCCAATTAACCTGTTTTTGCCTATATAGGCTTCCAACTATCGGGCTAGCTGTGTTTTTTATATTTTTGAATGGTATCTGCTCACTTGCCCCCTATATTCCATATATTATTTTTCTCTTCCAATTCGCAATCAAGGTCATATGCATGTATTGCCCATCCCAGGCTTTGTATAGCCTTTTGTTGCATAATTCCTATTAGTTTCCAACTACTAGTCTATTCCGAATTTGTAATGCAATTTTTTTTTTCCTATTCTTTTTTTCCCCATTATTTCCTTTTTGTTCACACTCATTTCCTCTTGTTCTATTTCCAAGCACATTTGTGTTCCGCTTATGGTGGTTTTTTGTTTTTTTTTGTTAGATCTTGTGGCGGTTCCAGTTTCTCATATCAATGAATTCTTTAAGAGTTTGTTTTTCCATTCTTCCCCATTACATCTGGTATCGAGTAATTCTGAAAAAGCGTTTTTGCGGCGATTAACTAATCCTTTTTCAAAGTCTATTACTGCTCCTCTTTTCTCTAAAGTTTCATTTCCAATCAATCTCATGGGACGTTTCCTCTCTAATTATGTTGATTTTTATACTTATAGTTGTTTCCCATTAATTTGTAGGTATATCTAAACATTCATTTCTTCATCCTCCTTTGACATTTACTGTTCTACGCAAATGAATACACAGTGTAGATCTTCTAAGTTAGGCCTTTTATTTTATTCATCTTCGTCAATTTGTTCTTTAGTCAATCTACTTAGAATTCTTTCAAAATATAAAAATTCCGTCAACTCTGTTCTTGTATCTTTCCGGATGGAAGTCTATTTTTGACGATATTTCATCTTGCAGTTCCTCTATTAACTTTGCCTTGTTCTTCATGCATTGTTTCATTTCTTCCAAATGTAATCTTATCTTCTCTTTGCTTATACCGTTTCATTGGGACTCCCTTTTGGTTGGGTATTTTCGCTTTTATCTTGTCCAGTTCTTTGGTACATTATTCTATTACCTCAATGTTACAACGTTTTCGTAATTGCATAAATATATACATCATTCTCTTATTCCACTGGACATTTATTGCCCAATGTGCTTTCCGATCTGCAGCTTAAAACTTTTAAGTAACATACAGTTCCGTATTTCATGTCAACAGAAACTTTCTCTTGTCTTCCGTTCCAGTCGTTCCTACTTCTTCTTTATTCTTCTTCTTTCCTTTTCGCTTTGTCGTCTTCCGAAAAATGCGTGGTGTAGTTAGCTTTTTAAGTATTTCCTATCTATATTACATCGAAGATATATCTCATCACCTTTCAATTTTGGCTTGTCCTCGAAGATGACTTCTCCTTTCATCTTCCTGTACATTCTTTACCGTTACTGCCAATTTCAGCAATTTTCTACATTAACACCTGGGAATTTTTTTTTATCGATAGACCGTAGTTATATAATTTTTCTTTGAAGATAGCTTCTTTCCTTTCTTGTGATTCTAACTAAATAGTTTCATGTGTTTTCTCCAATTTATCCATTCTACTGTCTTTCTTATATACTTCATCCAGGGTTTGTTAATATTTTAACTTCTACTTTTTTTTGTTTTCCTTTTTTTCTTTTTTTTACTGCTTTCTCTACCAACCGTTCACACACTTTTATGGGACCATTGTTAAAGTTTTGAAATTACCAAGCATCCTTCCCACCATATGCTAACACCATCTGTCTCTGATTATTATCCAGGTTTGCTCTTTCTAGTAAATTCACACATCTCATATCCTCCCCTTATCTTACACTTACACTTACCTTCAATCACCTAATACCTATTTACATATTCTCATGCTTTCTTTTTCTCCTCTTTTAATATAAAAAAAAATCCAATATTCTATCATGCCTTTCACTGTTGATAATATGGAAAAGATTTTGCCCTCTGACATTACTGTCGTCCAAACTGTTCCTTCAACTATTAGAGGAATGCTGCAATATAGATATAAGAAATGTGAGAATATACAAGCGGCCATTTTTAAGATAACGTACAAAGACCCTGACTCGTTTTACATTCTTTACACCTCGTAATCATTTGCTCCACTCCCATCACCTTTAAACACAGTACAATCGTCTTCCTTTCACATCCATTCTCACCCTTACTGCTCAACGAATCATCCATATCTAAGCCGACAAAAAATACTTATCACACACGAAACCCTAACTTTATTTTTCTTCTCTCTTCCATTATTACTACATCGCACTCTCCATTATGAAAATGTAATGCTTGTTTTGAAAAGTTTAAGCTCAAAAATCATTGAAAACATTGTGGAAGTTGCAAAGTTGCAACAGAATTTCTGCTTTCTGTTAATGAAGAAATGAGTATGTCCAATGTTATTATCGATGTATTGTGATATGAAATAGAGCAATTGCAATTCCTTTTCTTGATGAGTTTTCAAACCAGTGAGCCATAGATCTATCCTTACCAATCATTGTAAAATGATTCCATCGAAATCTATTAAAATATTTATGAACTTTGAAAATAAACTTGATCTATACAGCCACATTTGGATAGTTAAGGATTTTAGCATCTTTATCACTCACAACTTGCACTCCTAGAAGATATTTCTCATCTTTGAAAAAGCTCAGAACATTTTTTCTCAATTTTAAAAGGGATGAAAGACTAACAGATCTGACTATAATGATTGTTCATCTAAGCTACACAATATAAACGGAAGAAGTTATCCATCATTTTGCTGTTAATAATGTACCAAATAATGAACCTAGGGAATATAAAAAAAAAAACGCTGAACAAAAATATACAAATTTTTAATTAATTAAATGTAGCTTTTAGATTAAATTCTTTTACAGAATAAATTAAAGCACAAATGTGTATCTTCTTTGTTCTGGATTTGGACGTAAAGGATAAACTCCTTGAAGGCAGCGCAGTTTTCCCTTCACCCTGATTCCTTGCCACCAGTCAAGACAACTAAATATGGATAAATAAATATTTGGACCACAAGAAATATGAAAAATTTTCTTATTAAATTTCTTACAACTTTTTAACAAATTTATTGTAATAACGTAGCCACCTTGTTGTGGTGGTGGAACTCAGATACCTTTTTAATTGCATCTGCAAAGTTCTAGTTGTTATTTTTGGTTGATTTTCACCCCTTTTTTGTTTCGTTGTTGTCATCCTTTCCCTTTATGTTCTATAGTGTTATTATTATTGTTATTATTTTTCTTATTATTTTTATTATTATGATTATTATTATTATTTTTGTTCTTATTGACATTGTACGTTGGTTTTATATTTTTTTTTCCTTTTTGTGGTCTTCCTTTTTTTATTGTTATTATATATTCTTATATTTAATATGTCCCGTTCATCTTAATCATCCCTTCATTTGTTTATATCCCTTCTTCTCCGTTTTCTGTACGTACTACCCTCCGTATTCCTGATCTTTTTTAAGGGTCTCCCCCTATCTCCTAATTCCTGGTGGCTACCGAGCTGTTGTCTCAGTGTGCATCATATGCCCATCTTGCCCTCCTTCCTCCGTGGGTGAGGGTACAGGTTAAAAACCGGTTATTCTAGCCTTTCTCCTGGCCGCCTATTGTTGGGACCCGAACCTTGCCTAACCACTGAGGCTGCTGCCCTGCACTTGGGCTTCGCGTCTATCTGTGTGGTGCACGGCTATTATTTTACATTTATCCCCCTTACCATATAAGGTCTCCTCTCTAACATCGTATAAACATGCCTTTAATTAGTCATATACCTGTTACAATACTTCCTTAAATGATACTCGGAACCACATATGTCACACTTCTTTATATATCCGAATCTATTCCGTTTATTCCTTGTGTTCTCACTATTTTCCCTAACATATCTTTCGTTGTCCCTTCAACAAATTCTTCCCTTCCTCCTTTCACTACAGTTTCCATAAAATGCCCTTCTCTCACTTCTTTCATCCCTATGCACTGGTTTCTCATATTCTCTCACTGTGTTCTTCTTCTCGCTACTTGTATTCCTCATCACGTTGTGTTCTTTCTACATTTTTACCTCCTTTATTCACATCACATCCAACCTGATTCTTATGATTCTTAGGACACTTGTAAGCAAAATGGAACTGCGACCTACAGGTTATACACTCCCTAATATTTCCAAACCTATCCCTTACATTTAACCGTTTACATTTCTACCCATTCACCATTGTTCCTACTGGATCCCTCACCCTCTCTCTACTTATTCATCCGATTTGTATACCATACATTACATGAATCTTGATTCTTCATCGTTCTATTCTCACTCTGTTTTCCTAATCCTTTACAAACGTTTATCAAAGCACCACGAAACGTTTTAAAATCTCACTCTCCCTTACCTCAATAGACCAATACCATCTCCGATTTATTCCAACATTTGCTCCCTCTAATAAATGCACACATTTCATGTCTTCACCTATAAGTCCACTTTACCTACATTCTTATACTGCTGTTCAACCAATTCATATCATCACATATTCCCTTATTGATTCATCACTTTTTCTTACTTACATCCTCTCCCAGTCAGGCTCCCGAAGGCCTGGTCAGTAGGGGACAAGTCTCCGCTTCCATCTTGTTGTTATCCCATCCGCCATCAGGCTCATCCATTGCAGGCATCTGGTGTGCATCCGTCAATGAATCCTGCCACGTGTGGTCTCTCCATCTCTTCCGCGGTCTTCCTCTCGGCCTCACTCCCTCCGGTCTCCACATCCACCTCCTACTGGCAACTCTTTCTCCCTGCATCCTCTCCAGGGGTCCCCACCATCTTAATCTGGCTGCGTCCACTTTATTCATTATGGTGTAGTTGTTATAAAAAAAAACACAAGTGTAGAAAGACGTGGGTGTGATAATTTGGTCGGGAAAATGACGGAGCAACAAAAATACGGTTTTTTTTATAAATTTATTAAAAAAAAAAAAAAAATCAGTCTGTCCGTCCTTTCTGTATTTAATCAAATCGTCAATCGTCAAATAAAATAAATCAAAATAAATCGCAAATTTACAAAAAAAAAAAAAAAAAAAAATAAAAAAAAAAAACCCATATAAAATAGAATTAATATCATCTAATAAATATGCATATACATTTGTAATAGATTAATATCAAATAAAAATAAATCCATATACGATAGAATAATATCAAATTACAATGAATACCTATACGCTAGATTAATATAAAAAAAACAGCAAAAAAAATTATTTATGTAATT
Organism: Trachelipus rathkii; assembly: GCA_015478945.1. NCBI lineage: Eukaryota > Metazoa > Arthropoda > Malacostraca > Isopoda > Trachelipodidae > Trachelipus > Trachelipus rathkii. Next base: position 37,144 of record JABUQX010000520.1, on the reverse strand, counting down.
CAAGAAACAACCTCATGAGACCTAAATCAGGATACAATTTCAGGGGAATATATCAGTGGATAAATTCAAGTGGCAATTTTCAATTGGTAATTTCAGGGGTTCTCAGTTCAGTGGGGTTTTCAGGGGTTCTCAATTCAGTGGGAGTTTGTTTTTGGGGTGGTTCTTAATTCAGTGGGTTTCTTTCTTTCTTAATTCTGGGGAAAATTTCAATCCAAGGGGTATTCTGACCCTCCCCCGGGCAGGCAAAGGAAAGAAAAATGAATTCCTCTTCTCACACGCAATCCTCCAAGAAACAACCACACGCCGGGAGGAAAGACGAGATTGGTCCTCCTCCGGGCAAGCAAAGGAAAGAAAGAAAAAGGAATCTTCCCCTTCTGCACTCTGAGTGAGGAAGAAGTGCTGATTCTCCTCTCGGAACTCGGTTCAATCCGAAACAAGAGAGGAAAAAAAAACTGGACTGTGGATCGTCCAGTTTTTTCAGCACCACAAGCTGAAAAAAACATTAGACATTAAGACATTAAGAATATAGAGACAGTAAAAAGCCACATTACTAACTAGAAGCATCTATTTTTTCAAAAATAACAACCGACAACAATATATAATAATAATAATAATAATAAGCAGCAGCATTCATAAGCAAAATAATAATAATAATTATTTAATAGAAATAATAGTAAAAGTAAACATAATAATTATTATCAATTAATATAGTTAATAGTAAAAATAATAATAATAATAATATTTATTAATTTAATTAATTTCTCAATAATCAAAAGTAATAATAATAACAATAATCATAATAATAATCTCAATAAATATAATTAATTGTAAAAATAATAATAATAATTAATAATCATAACAGCAATTAGAATAATAATAATGATAATAATAATCATAAGAATAAAAATAAATACCTTAATTCAAAAATAAGCAATCTTTGTCCTCGGTCAAATATCCGTCTAGTCAAATTGGAAATCATCACAGTGTGTAAAAGGAAAAATGTGTCATAAATAAATTCCTACAAGAAGAAAAAATATATAAACGTAATACATCATTATAAAATAGAAAATCACAATCATTCACTTTCAAACAAAAAAAATTTCCAAGACGAGCGTGTGGACATAAAAGTTGGAAGCATAGGTAAGGAAAACTGAAGGAAAGGAGGTGAGGGATAGGGTGTTTATGCATGATGCCATCTGGACAACCACCCTCATTTTCACATTTTATTCCACAACCGTATCAACCTACACACACACACACACACACACTCTCTCTCTCTCTCTCTCTCTCTTCTCTCTCTCTCTCTCTCTCTCTCCACTCTCCATCCTCTCTCTCTCTCTCTCTCTCTCTCTCTCTCTCTCTCTCTCTCTCTCTCTCTCTCTCTCTTCTCTCTCTCTCTCTCTCTCTCTTTTTTCTTCTCTCCTGCTTCCTCTCTCTCTCTCTTCTCTTGTCTCTCGTCTCTCTCTCTCTCTCTCCTCTCTCTCTGGTGCTCTCTCTCTCTCTCCCTCTCTCTCTCTCTCTCTCTCTCTCTCTCTCTCCAAACATAATGATAAGCATAATATAAGCAGTATATACAATATGATAAAAAAAAAGACCCTCTTTACATACCTGGACTCCCTTGAACTCGTGACTGACCTGACCTGTTTCCCTCTCAGACACCTAGACTAATACTCATAATTCATACTTACCGCTGAGTCCCGATCACCACAATGGGTTTATGGGTTTCACACCCACGCTCTCCCTCACTGTCTCGTTTCTCACTCCCGTCCTCAACACATTCATCTCCGCCGTCTGAATTCTACTCTCCATGTCTCCGCCCTATACAACAGTACTGGTGTCAACACTCCCTTGTATATTGCTCATCACATTTTCTCTTAACATAAAAGTATTCACATATTCTATCGTATCTATCTCTCTCTGTTTCTCTTTTGAGTACTTTTCGTCTAACCTCGCAATTGTTGCATTCAAACCTTCTTCCTTACTCAAAGACTTCCAATCTATATTACAAACACATTCGAATGCCTTTGACCCTAGACTCAACAAAATTTCACCCACAGGTTTCTCACTATCTTCGCCACATACATCATACCATACTCTTACTTTCTTTTTCCACATTTCATACACCTCCATATTTATTTCCCCATCAAACTCAGGACACGCACGACGACTATGTCTCCCCACAATTTCTACTCCTTCTCTTACTGTACCACCTCTATCACTACTTTTACCTTCTCTACCCATCTTTCACCTTAAACAAAACTACTTTACAAAACAATGTTATACTACTATGGTGTTATCCGACAAGTTCTACAATGTTATACAACACCCCCCAACACCACTATACCTTCAGAGAGCCCTCGAACTACGCTCTGCTACCACTGAGAAATTCAATGGTAACAGAAACTAACTACAAAGAAAAGAAATCCCAAATCAACTTACAAGGATTACTCAAATGTCGTTCCTTAAGGCGGCTATGGAAGATGTGTATTGTGTGAAACATAAACTAAATAGATACTTTCAACTAGAAGATAAAACTATACCTATTACTTAATGTTAAGAATAATACAATCAGGGCCCTCTTAACAGCTAGGCAAACTAGGCAAATGCCTAGGGCGGCAGAATATGAGGGCGGCCCTACGTGGCTGGAACGCGGCAGACAACGACAGCAAAAAAAGAAAATAAAAAAATAAATATATATATTATATATATATATATATATATATAGTATATATATATATAAGTGTGCTATCTGTGAGTGTGAATCGAATCAGCGCTATCAAAAATAGCTTTCTCTTCCCAATTACAAGGGGAGAAGGTGATTCATTATCATAATATATATTATTATATATATATATATATATATATATATATATATATATATATACTATCATATATATCTATATATAATTATATAATATAATATATAATATATATATATATAGTATGACACTTACAGGCACGCGCCACTGCTCTCCAAGCTCCCCTTACTTTGGGTTTCCTCCTTCTCTTTGCTTATTTATGTCTAGTTTTCTTTCAAATTCGCTCAATATCGGCTGTTGTTGATGGGGCGACTTCTTCTTCCTTTTCTATCAAAGTGGTTGTTCTCAGGGTTCTTGTCTTATCTCCTAACTTTATTCGCTACTTTTCCATTACATGCTCTTCTCACCTGCAATATCTAACTCTATTCACTCATAAGCCGATCACTCGACCCTTCATTCTTCAACTCATTTCAATCTGCTCCTTCTTTTACTTCTAGAATTGCCTCTCGCCTCTTAATCTTTCCTATTCTATTCTCGCTGATCTGGATAGAATTTCCGGGTGGGGTCGTCTGAAACTTGTGAAATTCAATTCTTTAAAACTCAAACTTCCTACAAATCTCGCCTCTCTATCGACACCTTCCCAACTTTCCTATCTTTTCACGGCTTCTCTCGTCTTCTCTGTTTGGCAAATATAACATCCTTGGCCTTAACATAACAAAAAAATGTCTTGGAAACCTCACATCACAACGGTTGCTAGGGCGGCCTCAAAGAAACTGGGAGTTCTGTTTAGACTGCGAGACTTTTTTTCCTCTTTCCAGTTGCTCCAGCTATACAAGGGCCTCAACCCCCCTTGTTTGGAGTACCGCTCTCACATCGGGGGGGGGGGGGCTCTGGTTCACCCGGCTTTTTGAAGAATCGAGTCAAAGCGCCACCAAGGCTTATAAATGTCTGTACTTTTCAGTACCTTGACCTTCTATCTTTGAGGCGGGATGTTGGTGCTTTTTTCTTTTCTTTCGGTCCTGCAGCGGGAGGTGCCCCAGGGAGCTTATCACTCGCGTACCTCCATTTACGTCGCCCTCGTAGAACTAGGGGTGCTGTGTCTGCACATGAATTTTGTGTTGATGTTAGTAACTCCAGGCTTGTTTCGTTGTGGTGCTTTCTTATTTTACTGATACATCTGATATCTGTGGAATTCTCTTCCATCTTCTATGTTCCTGCTGAATTTAATCTCCCCACTTCCAGCCGTGCGTCTGTGGCTTATCTGCGTAATTTATTTAGTTGTTGACTCTGAGCGTGCAACACCCCCTCTTGAATAGGGCTATGTCCGTGAGTTGTATACATGTAAATATATATATATACTATATATATATATATAATATATATATATATATTATATAATATATATATATATAATATATTATATTATATATATATATATATAATATATAATATATATATATATATATATATATATATACGGGGTATTCAAACCTCTGCGAACGTCAAACTCGGAGGGTTGGTAGAACAAAAGACAAGACCATTTATTGTTAAATAACCTATGTTGAATATAACCTTCGTTTCAAAGTTACGGAGGATTGAAGGTACACTAGTTTATGTTGTGTGACGCGTCGCATGTAGGTTACCGACGATTTAGGTTACTCAATTTTAATGTGTTTGTGCGTGCGTACATGTGTGTACGCTTAACGTCCTTCGGAAACACGTGGCAATACCTTTACCTTGCCCAATTCATCGTTGATCCAGTACAGTGTAGGCAATGATTACGAATGGATCACTACACTCTTCCCGAGTTAACCGACATGATGTAATGTGTTACGGTGCGGCGAACGGAAATGGACGAAGAGAGCACCTCATGTACCGGGAACGG
>JABUQX010000520.1:20000-22500 GCA_015478945.1 Trachelipus rathkii | reverse complement strand
AATATATATATATATATACTATATATATATATATATAATTATATATATATATATATATATTATATATATATATTATATATAATATTTGTATTATAAATATATAAAAAAATATATATATATATATTATATATATATATATATATATATATATATATATATATATATATATATATATATATAATATATATATATATATATATATATATAATATACATATATAATATATATATATAATATATATAATATTATATATAATATATTATAATATTTATATATATATTATTATATATATATATATATATATATATCATATATATAATATATATGTATATATTTTGTTTTATTCTTGTGGAGTGTGTATGTTTTGAAAGGTGCTTCCGGTTGAAAGTTTATTCTTTATCTTATTTGGCGTTTTGTTATATTGTTATTGTGTTTTGTTGGTAAAGTTGTGTGTGTTATTTTTCATGATTTCATTTGGTTTTAATTGAAAGGTTTTTTAAATTGTATTAAAGGTGAAATTAATCATTTATCGTGTCGGTTGCAGGTTTAAAGTTTTGAGTTTTAAAAGATAAGTTTTAGTTTTAAATTTTTTTCATTTTTTTTTCTTTTGTAGGTTTTAATAAATTTTAGAAAGTGTAGTAAAGTTGTTTAGGTTTAAGTTTTAGTTTTTCAGTGTATAGTAGTATATTTTTTTTATTTAATTAATTTTAGTACTTAAATTTTTTAAGTTAGGATTTAGTTTTTTTCATTTTTTTTTTTTTAGTTGTAGGTTTTAATAAATTTTAGTAAGTGTAGTAAAGTTGTTTAGGTTTAAGTTTTGTTTTTTAGTATATAGTATATTTTTTTATTTAATTGATTTTAGTGCTTAAATTTTTTAAGTTAGGATTTAGTTTGTTCAATTTTTATCCCAATTTCTTCTTTTGTTTTAGTCTGTTTTTGTCTATTGTTCTTATTTGTGTGTGTAGAGTGTGTGTGTGTGTGTGTGTGTGTGTGAAAGATGGCAGATTTGCATAGACGCGGGCTTTCTATTAACTTTACCAACATCCGCGGCTTAAAATCTAACTTTGCCTCTGTGGAATATCACCTATCTAACTCTAACCCTAACCTTTTGCTCTTGTCTGAGACACAGAATGCTAAGAATTTACCCTCTAACTCGTTTAATGTATCTAACTATAACTTATTCATAATTTTCCATATTTTGGTCGAAAGAGTGTCCTTATGTAAACATAAATACTCCGTAACACGTCTCGTGAATCTCGAATCTCCTAACTTCGATGCTCTGTGGCTTAAAATCTTTCTTCCTTCTACTACAATAATCTTGTGCTTCTGCTACTGTTCTCCTAACAGAACAGATTTTCACTCTTTCTTTGAATATCTACTTACCTCTCACGAGACTGTATATCTTCTCATCCAAATACTGAGGTCCTCTATTTAGGGGATTTCAATGTACACAACACTGAATGGTTGGGGTCCTCTCATACTGATTTAGTGGGGGAGGAGGCCAATCATTCAGCATTCTCAACGATCTGGAGCAACTAATCAAAGAACCTTCACACATTCCGGATCGTCCCAACCAATTCTTGAACACACTTGACCTATGTTTCACCACTAGTCCTTCTCTCTATAAATACACCACCTTCGCTCCTATTGGTAAATCTGACCACAACCTTATATCTCTTAATTTTAATACTTTCTCTTCCAACAGCTCCATCCTGCCCTATGCGTTTTTTTCTGGCACTTTGATCGGGCTGATTGGGGCCTTGCGTCGCTTCTACGCTAACTATAATTGGAATGACTGCTTTGACTCTGAATGACGCTTCGGCTTCTGCTACTAAGGTTGGAGCCGAATCGTTTATGGGATGAGCAGGTCATTCTCTCGACTTAAATGTTCCTCCTCATAATCCATGGTTCGATTCGTGCCTGTTCTCTGGCCATTCAGGCTAGAGACAGCGCTTATCGGGGGTGGAAAAATTCTCGTTCTCCTATCACTCTCGCTAATTTTCATTCAGCTAGAAATCGTTGCAGGGATACTCTTCGACGAGCAAAGCGGGCTTTCATCAAACGAAAGTGCGCTAACCTCCTTGGTTCTCCTACTGACAAATCTTTCTGGCCTCTTGCCAAAAACATCTCTAACAACTTCTGTAAATCTGCCTTTCCTCCTCTTATTCGATCTGATGGCTCTGTTGCTAACTCTCCAACTGAAAAGGCCAATCTCTTCGGCCTCCTATTTTCCTCTAACTCAACCCTGGACGATTCTGGCATTCCTCCTTCCTCCTCCTTCTCCTCTCAGGTGTCCTATGTCTTTGCCTGTGATTACATTTGATCGGGTGCATAGGCTCCTGAGATCTATGAACGTTAGGAAGGCGGGGGCCCGGATGGCATCCCTCCCCGAGTTTTGAGGGAGTGTGCTTCCGAGCTGGCCCCTCCCCTCGTTCAACTATATTCTCTATGTCTCAATACTAACACTTTTCCTCAGTGTTGGAAGCACGCACATGTCCAA
>JABUQX010000520.1:5000-10000 GCA_015478945.1 Trachelipus rathkii | reverse complement strand
ACCACCACTCACGGGCAGAGCCCTATTCAAGGAGGGGTGTTGCACACATCAGTTATTCATCAACTAACGCAAACTACGCAGATGAGCGCAGATGAGCACAGACGCAGGTTTTAAAGTGAGAGAGATTAAATTCAGCAGGAAACACAGAAGATGGAAGAGAAATTCCACAAAACAGAGGTGGCAGGAAGAAGGAAGCAACACAGCGAAAAAAGCCTGGAATTACCAATATCAACACAAAACTCAGGCGCCGACACAGCACCTTGTGGTACGAGGACGTCGTAAAGGTGGAGGTACGCGGTGACAAGTTCCTTCGAGCACCTGCCGCCGCTGCGTACCTATAGAAAAGAGATAAAATTGCACCAACATCACGCCGCAAAGATAGAGGGTCAAGTGAATTGGAAAGTGCAGAACAGTTTATAAGCCTTTTGGCCTTTGACTCGACCCTATCCAAAAGCAGGGTGAAACCCCTCCCCCCAGATATGAGCAGTACTCCATCTACAAGGGCGGATGAGGCCCCTGTATAGCTGGAGTAACAATTGAGAAGAGGAAAAAAAGTCTCGCAGCCTAAACAGAACTCCCAGTTTCTTAGAGGCCGCACTAGCAAACATTGTGATGTGAGGTTTCCAAGACATTTTTTTTGTTTATGTTAAGGCCAAGGATGTTTATATTGTCAACAGGAGAGACGAGAGAACCGTCGAAAGAGATAGGAAAGTTAGAAGGTGTCTTAGAGAGGGAGATTTGTAGAAGTTGGGTTTTTAAGGAATTAGGTCACAAGGTTGAGCAGAAGCCCTGGGAAATTCTATCAGGTCAGTGAGGAATAGAATCAAGGAAGATTAAGACGAGAGGCAATTCTAGAAGTAAAAGAGGGAGCAGAATTGAAATGAGTTGAAGAATGAAGGATCGAGTCATCGGCATACGAGTGGATAGAGTTAGATGTGCAAGTGAGATCATTAATGAAAAGTAGGAATAAAGTAGGAGATAAGACAGAACCCTGAGGAACACCACTATTGACAGAAAAAGAAGAAGAAGTCGCCCCATCAACAACAGCCGACATTGAGCGATTTGAAAGAAAACTAGACATAAGTAAGCAAAGAGAAGGAGGAAACCCAAAGGAGGGGAGGTTGGAGAGCAGTGACGCGTGCCATACCCGGTCAAATGCCTTGGATATGTCAAGCGCCACCACGCAAGTCTCCCCGTAGTTCCTGAGGGCGGAAAACCATAAATCAGTTAGATAGGAGAGTATATCGCCAGTAGACCTTGAGTGCCGAAAGCCGTACTGGCGATCGGAAAGAAGTGAATGAGACTCCAGAATTCAGGGGTGGCCAACCTTTTCCATACCATGCGCCAATTTTTTCACAGACGAGTTCAGATGCGCCATACAACTCATAATAGACATAATTAACATTTTTAAATGATTTAATATTTTAATTATTTTATGTAAAACAATATCTATTACAACACATTAACATTACTTGCCATTAATGGGACTTTTGAGCCTGTTTGGATTCCGCTAGTCTTTCAATGTTTGGTGTTAAATTTGTTACTGAGAGCAGCAGAGAATTCTTCAAATTTGAATCACTTATTCGCGACCTTGATTTGCTTTTAATCAATTTCATGGATGAAAATGCTTGTTCACATCTGTATGTCATTTCAAAACGACATATATAACTTTTTGCAAATATTCTTAGCTCCGGGAAATGTTCACAGGGTAATGAACTCCAGAAATTAATTGTCAGAATTGTTTTGATCTGGAAAAAGCTCATCAAATTTCATTTTATAATGAATTTGTTTTAAAATCAATCAGTTCCATTTGTATGTTACTAGGCATCTGCATTACGTTTTTTTCACTAAGTGAAAATAGGTTTACAAATGCGAGCATGCAGTTTTCTTCTTTAGCAAAATCATGAAAACGACTTTCAAATGACCCTTGCAATATCTTGATTTTTTCAATATATTTGGTCAAATTGCTATTATCCAGAGCACATTCACTCTGCTCTTTCAGGTGTGGAAATTGACTCAAATCCTCATTTTCTAACTGAGAGATGAACAGTTTTAATTTTATTTTAAATGAACTGATGCTATTGACTAAACTTGAAAATAATTTATTCTTGCCTTGTAGTTTTAAATTTAGATCATTGAGATGGCTAGTAACATCAACTAAAAATGCTAAAATCAAATAGCCAGTTGTTATTAAATAATGGAGGTTCTTTCTCAGGTAGCTCATTTCCTGTCTAAAAAAGTGAAATAGCATTTCAGTGCAAAATCTACTCAGACTGTCCTTAAGAAAATAGCGCACTCTGTGAAGGACAAGTTCACCACATACTCCAAATCACAGTATTCAAATTCACAGTATTTTCTGAATTCTCGTCTGTTTAATGCTCTTGCTCTAATTTTATTCACACATTTAACAACCGGTAGCATAACATGCTGCATATTTAAAGTTTTTCCCACACAGTGCCTCTTGGTGTATAATGCAGTGATATTGTAGTACAGGATGATTTAAAAATTGCCATTGACTTTACCTATTATTGACAGCGCTCCGTCAGGATACACACTAATAGGTTTTGCTATAATCTAATTTTAGATTTTCTAGGCATGATTTTCCTTTTCCAAATATGTCTGATCCTCTTGTTTTACCATGCAATGACTCCAGACTGGCAAGTTCTTCAATGACATTAAAATTATCATCGATTCCTATTATAAAAATGCTTAACTAGGCAACATCATATATGTTCGTTGATTCATCAAAAGCTAGAGAAAAGAAAGTACAAGATCTGGACAAAGATCTTTTCCAGTTGATTCCAAAAGCTAGAGAAAAGAAAGTATAAGAATGCGTCTCGTAACTATCTGCCTTGATATAGCACTTTCGTCTGCTTTCCTTTCAAAACCTTTATTACCAAGATGTCGTTCAAATATTTGGAGACAAGGCTTAACAATTTCTTCCCCGCCAGAAAAAGGTTTCTTTTTTTCGCCAATGCTAAAGCAATTTCATATGACGCTTCTGTCATCGCCAAGTCTTCACAACCTACTTTAGCAAATATATTTTGTCTTCTTTTGATTTCTTCCTTTTTCTTAGTCACATATTCTTTTCGTGACTCAGACGCAAGAACAAGCTTCATTTTTTCTTCTATGTTAGTCTGATGCTGAGTTTTATAGTATCTATTAAAATCGTGTCTTCTATTATGTGAAAGAGTACTTTCACAAACAATGCAAAACGGTTTTCCTGATGGACCTGCTATAAATAGCAATAACATTGCGATATTTGTGACACACTTCTTTATATCTGCCCAGATTTAACAGAATTTTCTGGAAATAAAATGAATTTTTAGTTTTCATTAAATAAATTCGTAAGAAATAGTCTGACATAGCCCAGTTAAAATATAAAATCTCCCAAAAAGTAGCTCGTAGCAATGCGCCACTTATAATCATCCAATGCGCCACGTTTGGCGCATGCGCCACGGGTTGGCCACCCCTGCTCCAGATGGTCTAGGAAATGAGAGTTGAGTAGGGTTTCAAAGATCTTAGATAGAATACAAGTGAGAGCTATAGGGCGATAGTTAGAAGGATCAGAGCGGCTTCCTTTTTTGGGAACAGGTTGGACATGTGCGTGCTTCCAACACTGAGGGAAAGTATTAGTATTGAGACAGAGAGAAAATAGTTGAACGGGGGGGGGGGGGGTCAGCACGAAAGAACACTCCCTCAAAACACGGGGAGGAATGCCATCCGGGCCGCCCGCCTTCCTAACGTTCATTGATTTCAGGAGCCCATGCACGCGATCAAATTTAATCGCAGGCAATGGCATAGGACACCTGAGAAGAAGGAGAAGGAGGAATGCCCGGAATCGTCTAGGAGTTGAGTTAGAGAGGGGAAAATAAGGCCGAAAGAGATTTGCCTTTTCAGTTGGAGAATTAGCAACAAGCCATCAGATCGAATAAGAGGAGAAAAAGGCAGATTTACAAAGTTGTTAGAGATGTTTTTGCAAGAGGCCAAAAAGATTTATCAGTAGGAGAATCAAGGAGGGTAGCACTCTCGTTTGATGAAAGCCCGCTTTGCTCGACGAAAAGTATCCCTACAACGATTTCTAGCTGAATGAAAATTAGCAAGAGTGATAGGAGAACGAGAATTTTCCACCACCGATATAATAATATATATATATATATATATATATATATATACTCTTTATATCTATATATATATATATATATATATATATATATATATATGTATGCTCTTCAATATATATGTAATATATATGTATATATATATATACCATAACATATGACAATAATAATAATAATATATATATATTTATATTTATATAATAATAATATATATATATAATATAATAATAATAACCAATAATAACCAACATATATATATATATATATGTAACATTTGTGTATAATAATATTTAATAATAATAATATATATATATATATAACTAATAATAATATGTATATATATAATATAATATATATTAATATAAATAAATATAATATATATATATATATATATATATATATATATATAATAACTTTATATATATATATATATATAGCAATAATATATATGATATTATATATATAATATATATATATTCCCCGTTTTCTCCACCGCTCACGGGCAGAGCCCTACTCAAGGAGGTGGTGTTAAAACATTGAAAGTGTCTTCATCTAACGCAATTTTGGTAAATGATTACAGACGCAGACCTAAAAGTTAGGGAGATTAAAATCAGCAGAAAGCAAAAAAGATGGAAGAGAATTCCACAGAACAGAAATAGCTGGAAAGAAGGAAGCATCACAGCGAACAAACATAGAGTTGTTAATGTCAACACAAAATTCGCGTACAGATACTGCACCTCTTGTATTACGAGGGCGTCGTAAAGGTAGTGGTGCACGAATGGTTATTTCCCACGAGCTATTGCCGCTGTGGTACCTATAGAAAAGAGACAGAGCTCCAACATCGGGTCACAAAGACAGAAGGTTAAATGAATTGGAAAA
>JABUQX010000519.1:2500-38060 GCA_015478945.1 Trachelipus rathkii | reverse complement strand
GGAGACGTATGAGAAAATAGTATAGTGAACATTTGTGGGGACATAATATGGAATGGCATGCCCCAGTGAGGAGAGGAAAAAGAGGAGGAAGAACAATAATGAGGAAAAAGGAATTAGGCAATATTATTGAGGGAGGATGAAGAAGGGTGGTCATATTAGTACAAAAGATGATGATAGTTGTATGATATTATGATGAGTTAGTAGCAAAGTATAGTGATATATATATATATATATAGGAAGGAAGTAGGAAGCTCTTGCAAGATGATCTTAATGATCTGCCATAGTTTCCTCATTTGAAATTTGAGAGAAAAAACCGCACTCGCGTTTTGAATAATTATGTTAAAATAAGAATAGGAAAATAAAGACGGGATAGGATGAAATATGTATTAGGCAGATAATGAGATTATGGTAAAATATATAGTTAGTATATTGGGGAATTAGCGTGGTGGAAGATAACATTGATGATGATTTTTATATATCTTGTAATGAATATATTTCCTACAAACCAGATGAATACAGCTTACTGAGTATCACTGTATAAGTATTACTATAGGAGGGTATTAGAGTTATCCCCAGGATTTTGGAGGGAGAGCCAGTAAATAGTTACCTGATGTACTTCTTATTTTAAACTCTGTCTAATGTAATTATCGTAAAAAGAGTTTTTATAATATTAATTAGATAAATTAACTATAAGGTCCAATCTATGTAAATCTATGTTTATATAGTAGTTTTTCTATTAATTAGTATAAATTGCAAACTTGCCAAAAATCAGATTTTATTAATATAATACTATAATGTTTACCCTTATTGAGTTGAGTATTAGTATTATTATATATATATAATATATTTATATAATATATATATATATATATGGGGGTTATCTAAACCCTAGTGAGAGATAAAGAATCGGTTTTTATAGGGTATGTCCCGAGTATAAAGGGGAACTCATCACCTTGGTAGAATAAATAGACGTTGATATGATATGGTAGTGTATAAGAAAAATAATTTGAAAACAAGGGTATGGGTTTTATGGAAAAGTTATTAGGTTATTAATATGAGGAAAAGTGATAGTTATATTGACTATTATAATTATTTGTTAGCATAATTATTTATATTAATTAATAATTGAAACAATACTGGAATATTATTTATGTAGTGCGAAGAAGGAGGATAAGTAACTAATAAATATAATAAATTTTAGGCATATAAATTCTATATTTCGCAATATCAAACCCTATTATATTATATATATTCATATCAAGATTATGGAAATACTATAGTTATGTACAATCAGAGTCCGCCGCCCGAAAATTGAATTAAGGATAATGTAAATTTTAAGGTGGTAGTAAATAGTCATACCTACCCATTATATATATGGGTAGCCTAATAGGGGGGTTAATATTTTAAAGTGTATTATATATGATGTGGTGGTATGTGGTAGTGATAGTATATAGTAATAAGGGGATTTATAGAAAATATTGATATTATATATATATTATATATATTAACTTATAAAATGATAAATAGATGTTAACTACGAGTAAATATTATTTCTCGCGCTCTATGAATTAATAACTTATGATAATATATGAATATTTATAAACTTAATAAAATTATCGTAGGAATACTAACAGTGATAAAATTATATGAAAATAGTCTTATAAATATACATCATAAAATTGCGGTATAGAATGCAGACTGTAGGTAAGGTGTAGAAGGTAAAGCAGGTTAGTATTTATAGTATATATTATATATATGAACCAGTGATCGTTGGAGACTACTACATTTAGTGTTTATATATTACGGCTTAATTAGTGTTATTATAATATTATTCATAATGATGTCTAACTATCCTTTATTATAGGTCGCGGTCTAGTATTGCGTCATAGCTTATAATGTATTTATTTAGGCTAGTGTGTTTGAGGAGGTCAGTCAATATATATTACTTGTACTATCAATATGGAATCTTTACTATAATATACTTACCATATGTTTAGCGCCAAATAACTATAGGTAGGACATATTAATAGATCTACACTGAGTATTTTAAATTATATAAGTAATAATATAGAATCATAGTAAAAAGTGATTTGTGAGGGGGCTCAGGTCAGGAACGACCTACATATATTCGATGGTGTGTAGTTAGACTATCAGGAGAAACGTGAAAAATCTGCGATGATTGGAGAGTATAGAAAGAAAGTTAGGGAACATTAAAAAAAATAAATATTTCAAAACACAATTATTGGAAAAAACGAGCAAAAAGGTGAAAAATAGAGAAGAGTATTAACTGAACTTGTGTGTATAAAGTTGTTTATACAGCTTGTTTTTATTTATTTTTTTTTTTATTTTTTTTTATCTCTTTTTTCTAGCTTTCTACTGCTATTTTCCATTGATTACCTATCTTCATTTTTTATACGCCATATTTATTTATTCTCTTGCTCTTATTTCGGCAAAAAAGACTATTGTTACATTTTTTTATTTATTTTTATAAATGCACATTTTTGAAATGTTCTTTTTGGGTGGTTTTTGATTTTTGTTTTTTGATTGTTTTTTTAATATACCTAATGATTTTATGATGTATTGAAGAGGTGTTTGAAGCGCTCCTTAATTTTGAAGTTATTATTAATGAGAAAGTTTTGTTGTGTGAGAGACTTCTGGACCTCGCAACCTAATCTATTTTTTTATTTACGAGAATCAAACAATACAGGTTATAACTTCTACACACAACAGCAACAGTATACTTAAATAAAACACACAACATTCAAAATACTTAAACATATTATTTATAATAATATTTAATACGTGTCCTTAATATTATTAAATTTTAATATTTGAACGTTTTAAAAAATATTATTATTATATATAATGTATATATTTAATTATATATAATATTAGTCTATTTATATAATATATATATAGTTAATATTACCATATTATATATTATAGTTAATATTATTAACATAATATATATATTGTAGTATATATATATAATAGTAAACATATGTTATATATATATTATATATATTTATATTATTATATTATATATATTATTTTTACATATATTATATATTAATTTATACTGGTTTGAATGTACGTGCCTCCCTATACTACGTAATAATTATGATAAAATATTATATTGTGTATTAGTGAGATAATTAGAAAACTGAGCTGATCGTTTCGAGGAGTAACGGAAGACGTATTAGAGAAGACGGCCGAAGGCAGAAGGCGAGGAGAAAGGAGAAGGGGATTGGGGAAACAGATTTTTCGACACAGGGGCCTGAAAACTTCAAGAACTACTACGGAAGTGCCTCATAATAGTTTTTACCTCTAACAAGAGGCAAGTATGTCAATGTTGAAGCATGAATTGAAACCAGATTATTGTTTAGATTCTTGAGTAAATTTATAAATACTTAAGAATATTTAAATATATTATTAAGAATGGTAACATTTCGAATATAAGTCAAAATTTATAATTTTAGCCATTTAAATTACTATTTAAACACAGAAGGACAGCAGCCAAAATATTTCTATCCAGGTCTCTCATTCATTTTTCTATATAAGATACTAAAATGAACGGAGATGTTACAATGTTCGAATTTAAGAAACATAAAGAGAGAAAACATTTAAGAATAAATTCTTTTAAATGTATATAAAAGATAACTGTTTTGTATATGCATTTGGGATCTACAAACTGTGAGGCTACTTCTCACGTCTGACTCTATGGTCGATAATGGACTGGATATTGGCGGCGTCGTTCAGGATTGAAGATTTTCTTCGCTCATGGTTTCATGGGTGGAGACAGGGCTTAAACCCGGTCCTTTCTTTTGCTTGCATATATAACTCTGAGACCAATGCGAGTATGGCATAATCTTGATGCTAGAGGATGGAATCTCTTTGATGAGCTCTGGAGTAAAGGCGTTCTACGATGTTTTGTAAAGAGGCCAAATGAATATAATATGATGTCTAGTATTACTAAATTGAGGGTGATCACGGCACCTGACCATGAGATTGATGTAAGACTGAGGACTGAGTGTCAAGAGTGTAGTTCATGGTCGCGAGAATTTGGTTCTTTAATAAGTTTTCTTATGGTTTTAAGAGTTTTCGGTGACCGAAGAACAGTAGCTGGACCATTACTGACAGGTGAAAGCCCTTTCCTGGTAGTTGTTGATTATATATATTATATATATTATTTATATTATTTCTTATTATATTTATATTATATATTATATTTTAAAATAGATTATATCAAATAGGTAGATATTAATATATATACTTATTAATATATTCCTATAATTACATAATAATAATATAATCTGAACTTATAAAAGCATCTAAATGTATATTTAGTTTATAAAATTATATTAATTTATAACTACCTAGTAATCAAATTAATTGAGAGTCCTTATCATAACTAATTATTTAAGCAAGCATTAAGCTAAAGCATTATTACAATATATAGAGAAAGTACAATTTTAAATTTGATATAAGTATTATAATTATATATATATAATATATATGTATATAGTCTACTTAATGATATAAACGTTTTAATCATAATTTAACTGTTATATGATAGGAATTTCGTATATATTTATATATTTTAATAAAAAAAATATAATTTATAAGTATATGATGCGTATAGTACATCTACTACCCTATACCTATATCATACTACCTATCCTCAAGGAGGGACTGTTCCAGATCTTTTATAATATTTAGTTAGACAATAACATATGTAATTTATTGATCATGATCTTACAACTAAGCTCGTTGGGTACATAAGTAAAACAACTTAATTACTGAGTCTTCATGTCTTTAGTACTTACCTCAATGTAATAAACGAAAAAATAATTTAATCATTAAGTCATGTGTTCATAAGATTATATCATGATTAATTTCTTTAAGCTTGATTTTACATAAACGAAATTTAAACTTTGAAACATTATTATTAATTATGAATTGAACATAAAAATTGAAATTTTCTGTCTTCTAACCTTTTAATCCAGCCCAAAAAGTTACGATAGAAAGATTCTTCATCTGATTCAAGTGACGATAGCTCTGATGAGAAAGATGCAAAAGCAAAACAAACTCCAAAATCTGTTCGTACCCAACAAACTAAGCCTCTCACTCAGAACCCAAAATCCAAAAAAGAATCTTCATGTTACGAGGGGGGGGGGTGCTCGAAGGACCACCTGCCGGATCAACAAATAAATGAGGATTAATATAAATTAACTATAGTTAATTACTTATCAAAGGGGATCATCAATCTCTAAGTAGCTACCACCATTTATCTAAGAAGGAATCATGTCATCATTGATTCTAATCTTATCTGCATTTTTATAAGAATTAAAGGTTGCTCAAGGCACAAATAAAATAGATCATATGATAAACTAATAATACTAGTTTAGTTATACATTCCATAAGAAATATTCATACATAAATTAAATAAAATGTAACATTTGAAGGGTAGAATAAATGTTAAGAAAATAAATAAAAATTCCTACTTGGGTTTCCAGGATTATTCAAAATAAGAAGTTTGTTTTCCTCTGCAAAAAGAGATACCACATTTTTTATATTAAAATAATAATTAATTGATTCTTACACAAAATCGGAAGCAAAAGTAAATTTTAGATTTACAACTTACTATTAATTTAGGTTAATTATATTCTGTATATATACTATAAACTATTTAGTAAAATATGAGTAGACAATATTCCATATCCCTTAAACAGTCCTTTTTATAAATCTATTTAATATTAAGAAATAGTAAGACTGTCTATATATTTGCTACCAAGGTATATTATCAACATCAATCGCATGCCTTGTATTAATATCGAGAGATGTCCGGGTGCTTCTTCCCTGGTGTGGCTATGTTGAATTATCTGAGGTAGGGAAAATCATGTTCTATGAATTGTTTTTGAAAACAATAGTTGAATAGACCCTACACTTTAGGGGTGTTTTATCACCTTAGGAGCGTTTAAATCATTGTAACGGCGTTTTGCCACAATCTCCACTATCTTACTACAATGGAAGACTGATCAGTTTACAGAATTGTTCTAGTACCGATCTCTTTAACCTTTGGGGGAGTTTTCGCTATAGGAGCGTTTCCTCGTAGTATTCTTCTCCGAGTTCATGCCTCTCTGAACTCCCCATACTAACCGCTATTCTCTATTTCGCTTAATGTAATCTTCTAGTACATCAATCTGTAACATATTTCCATTTTTCTATTTCCTCGCAGTTTTCTTTCACTTTGCATCACATTAAAAGATCGTTAGTGTGCATTGTTTGGTCTATTAATTTGTTACAAAGTAGTGGTTTAGATCTCTTTATTTCCCAACTCTGACGTTGGTGTCGCTACACCCAATCAGAAGGTGACTATTTATTTATAGTGTAGGTATATAACATATTTTATATTATTATAATTAATAATAATAATATATATTATAATAATATAAGAATGGTATACTAGGTTGATACTAGGAGTGAGTATAAGTTACGTGACTACTCAATATATATACTCACTATTTATACATACACTTAAATACTTAAGTATATATATCATAGGTTCTGGGAAATAAGAATGACTATTTGAAAAAATGAATATAATTAATATCTATATATATATATATTAATTTACTACTATTATACATAGTAAATAAAAAATTTTTTATTATTAATAAAATAAAATTAACAATATAATAATATTAATAAGAAAATATATAGTATAATATTAATATAATATTTGTATATGGATGGTACATCGAGCGAATAATATAAGTGAATAATAAAAATTTATATCGTATATTATAATATATATAATAATAAAATAAAAATAATAATAATATACATTGTAATGTTATAAAAGTATATATTTATATATATAATAATATTATATGTAGTAGCTAATATTAACCTAAATAAAATATTTATATCGATGTATATTTAATAATATAATAATAACCTTATATATATATGACTATATAATAGTTTATATACTTTTTTTTATATATATATTATTAATTATATATATATTATTTATAGCTAGAATTATTTTATATACCTCATACCTATCACCCATAAAGGTATTATAAAAATAATAAAGGTTATTTATATGGTCAGTTAAGTAAAGTGAATACAAGACCGTTTAAGTTATACGCCAAAATGGACTAAAGGAAATTGTACTGAGTTTTTGGTAAATTTTAAAGATATTGCGAATAGTTTATTTAGTAGGTCTTATAACACTTTAGTCTTTTCAGTCCAGAGACGAGGACCCTTCATTTTCAGATGACTAAAGAAAATAAAGTTTATAGATAATATCATAAAAAAAGATTCAAACGTAATAGTATTTATGAAAAGCTTTTGGGTTAATTCTTAAACTTCATAAATAATTATCTGATTTTTAGCTCTTTTAATATTTTAGTTCTTTATGTAACACATTGGACAGAGGGCCTCGTTAGGGAAAAGCTATGTGTAACTCACTTACTAAATAAATTATTAGAATATTATAAAATTTCAAAGGATAAATTTACAAACCTTTCTTAATGTCATTCTAAATTCTTAAAGTGCACTTGTTCACTCTATCATATATACCATAAGTCGATACTCAAAGAAATGACCATAATCTTGTGAAGTATACTACTTTATGATAAGATATAATATAATCACTATATATATTTATATTTACTGTATATATAATATATATATATATAGTATATATATATAATATATATTTTATATGAAAGGCTACCCCTACCTAAAAGAGTTATTAAAAGTTATATATTATCATGTATAGATTTGTAACTTTAACGAAGACATTTACTAAGGTGGCAGGATAAAAATTAAACTTTTTTTTAGTAATCGATTAAGTAAACATTATACTTTATAGAACCAATTTTGATTAGGGTTACTTTAAAGCGACACAAAATCTTGAAGAGGAGCATCGCGAACAAGGTGAACCTTTGTGAGTGAGTGAGACGCTGATAAGGTCCAATACGACCATAGCTCTATCTACGGATATAACCTGTATTGGAAAAAAATTATTTAGTAACGGTATGGCTTACTTATACACTGTAACGAAGGTAATAGGGAACTAGGAATACTGACTTATCCTAAAGGAGGATTATAAACTCGATCGGTACTATACTAGAACGTGATAAGTCTCGAGATCTCGGAGCCTTCCAAGACTCTAAAGGAGAGAAAACTGAAGTGAGTTATGTGGGGACTAGGTGCTATATTGTGAATAGAGTGTTGAAGATTCGGCCACTATAAGATAAGATATAGGGGGATCAACTCGGTTCATTCGAGTTTGGGAACCGTACTAACCGTCCAGTTAAAACAATACTAGTATATATCGTCAAACTTTCGAAAGTACTCTTAGCCTATATTGCGAATCTGCACACTATCCGAATTTCGACATAGGAAATGAGACATAGAAGGCCTGTATCGCACGGTACTAAGCCTATGCATAATGGTGGCCTCATTACCAAACGAAACTAAATTCGCGACAGGATTTTGGAGGGACTAGTACTTACATTCATCAGAAAAACAGTACTTATAATTAATCGAGCTACTTCCAAAACACACTTGAGCCTACTATCTATTCTAAAAGTACCACCCAGTTATAAGCTGAAGCAAAGTTTTGAGAGCTGGAGAAACTAGTGTATCTCTAATCTCTAAAGTAGTTTAAGACTAAAAGTAATACCAGCAGTGGCAAAAAAAAGAACTAGAGATCTAACATGCACAATCGCTTTCTGAGAAATCATCGAAAATGACTCTGCCCGGGACTACATATTCGCTAAGAAGTTCCGCAAACAACTCTAGCTCTTAATTAAACGACTCAAAGAACTCAAAAAAATCATAATAAAGGGTGTTTTGGTCAAAAATCATAAAAAATAGAAATTTAAAATATATCCTAAAATCTAATTCGTCACTCTTAACGAAATAAGCGGTATCCCAAATTTAATTTCTCAACATGGTATATAATCAGATAATTGAGTGAATTATGGGCTTTTAGGGATTTCGTGCACAAAACATTTGCATTTATTCACTACGTTATATCAAATCCTTTAAGTTGACCGAACTTAATGAAGACTTCTAATTTTAAGATTTGGGGTTTTCTGAAAATACTTCTACTTTTCTTCCAAGAATCTCCTGAATATATTCTGTTTTCTTTCGTGATCTCCTGAATATATTCTGCTTTTTTTTTTATCAGATTCATTATTTTATATTATTGATTAGAATTAAATGAATTATTATTATTATAGAGAATATGTATTATAATTGTATTTATTTTATTATGCATTATTATTATCTATTATTTATTATTATGTATTTATATTTTTAATATTGATATTTTAATTTGGATTACAAGTTCTTTTACTTTAATTTTCGCTTTTATTCAATTATTTATTATAATTATGTTATTTAAGTATTTTATTATTTATTAAAAAAATTTCTAATCATCCAGTTCACCAGGACTTCGGAGCGAAAGCGATAGAGGGCAAGCCATAATTCTGCGCGAGCTTATGGTAGGCCCGGGAGGAATGATGATAATAATTCTTGAGTGGAGATCGTGGCTATCATATATAACAAAACAAATGAACATAAAAAATATATATCTTTAACTCAAATATGTTTGATTAAGAAATAATGGCAAATAATTGTGGTATGAAATGCAATATATATTTTAGATAAATAATATAGTACCTATCACCTAACTCCACACCCGATATAATTAACCAGTTAAAAAATATAATAACCGTATGAGTAGATAAGAATATAGAATAACTAGAATATATATAATAATTATTTTAGCTACTATCTGATACCCCCTATAAGACCGAATATTTACTTAGAGTGGGCCCCAGAAACACCATCGATTTGCTTATAAAAAATTTTTATTATCCCCCCCCGAGTTTTATCTCCCACCCCTACCTACTTTTATTATTCAGCTAACTCACAGAAAAAACAGTTTAGTATATCTTTCTTTAATTCTTTCACAATATTAAATGTGTGCACTAAGTTTTTATCCCTTCATCAGAAGAATTTATGCTGGCAGGTAGTACCCCCATCACATCCCCCCTCATAGGAGATCCGGAAGCATTAAAAAGAGCAATTATTTTATGACTCCCCTACAACCGTTATTCATCCAACTCTTATTTATAAAAATAGTTTCGTGTTTCATTTTTATATAAGAAAAAGATAAAATACTAAATTAATAACTCAAAAAATAAATAAACATAAATAATCTTATTGTAGTATTGGTATTTTATGAGAAGTAAATTAATTATAATTCTTTTTAAGAACAATAAAACTGCCTTTGATAAATGAATTTAATACAGATTGTAAGGAATAGGGCGTAGTTTTATAAATTAACTAAAGCTCCTCCTTCTCTACTTAAAAACCTAATATAGAGCAATAGAATATAACAATTCTATTTCCTCCACCTTTTAAATTGGAATTCGAATTTAATGAATCGATTCCCTTGAGATAATTTTTTTTGAGTTCGCAAAACTTCTTCGTGAAATTTTCTCACACTTAGTCAAATGTGGTTTTACTTATACTTGTGATCCTAACTTGGTGTAACTCCGTTATAGTAAAAATTTCTATGTTTTACACCCGAACAGGAGCAGCATCGTTGTTGTTGTTTTATATTTTATCCAACTGTAAATTTTATAGTTATAACATTAAACATTTTTAATTTATATTCATTATAACTGTTATATTTATTAATTATTAATACATTTTGTTCACAAATTCATGATATCTTCGTGTATAGATAAATACCAAGAAAAACAAAACACTTTGAAATGATGGGTTCTCTCAACGGTGAGAGAAATGGATGGCTCTCATAGTGCTACTAGCGCGCTATTGGGGGGAGACACACTAACTTTCACAAGCAAAGCAGCACGCCACCGATGATTATTTATCACCTAAAGTAAAATTATAAGTGAGCTATGCTACCGTTAGCCTACACTACATTTTCCGATCTAAATGTACTGGCAACTAATACAGCGGTAGTGAGCAGCATATCTTCATGTAAGAAGTCTATTTCTTTAAACGCCTATAGATTTTCATAATTAATAAGTTTTCGTAGAATTTTAATAGATTTTTCAAGGGTTACTGCTGATGAAGTCTATAAAGAATTAGCATAAATTAAGTATTATATATTATTTTTTATTGAAAAAGAAATGTATTTTTTCCACCCCACTATATACTACAAAAAAGTTTTATATATATATATATATATATAATATTATATCACTATGTGAGTATATGACTAATAAATAATATATTCTCATTTATATTATATAAAAAAAAAAATAAAAAAAATAAGGCTCACTATAAACCCATATGTCATTTATAAATGATAATAAATGAGTTATTAGAAAAATTTTTAATTTATAAACTTATAAAATAACGTACCTATATTATAATTATTACTTATATATTCCTTGTCTAAAATACTCAGTCTAAATTTCCTTTATTTCTTTATTTATAATTTTTATATATTTATTAATTAACCCTCATAGGTTATTAGATACAGAATAAATTAGATACAGAATAAATATAATTTTATACATAGATAGGGGAATAAAATTTTTATAATACCCCTTTTTAATTTTTACCAGTTATCTTTTTGAGTGAATAGAAGTCAGAAAGGGTAGGGGTGTCAGGCCTAATTAAGAGTCTTGGATCTATATAGCGAAATTAACGATATACTTACCTTTAATTCTAACTAACGTATAAAAGAGCATAGAAATTAACATCTAAACTGACCTTCTTTTTGATATATTATATTGCTTGTTCCTTCTAGTAGTTCAAAATGATGTCATATTTGATATGTAAGAAAACACTTTGATGAATGTAATATATCTGCGCATGCTATGCATAATGAAAGAGTTTGGTTGTTTCTTTTTGAGATGAGTTAACATTACTTTTATTTATGGGGTATTTCTGAAGTACAACGTTCGTTCATGCATATATAATTGTAGAAATATAAACATATTTAACAAATTCGACCCACCATAATACTATATATATATATATATAATAATATACTCAGTTATATATATAATTATAATATACCTACGCTATATACTAACTTGTTATTTGTAGTGTAAATAATAAAAGCATAATAATAAAAAATTATTAGTAAAATAAATATAAATAATTATGCATTATAAAAGCACTTTAAAATTCAGTACCCCGTATAACTAGTTTTTTATTTATATTTTGTATAATATTAATTATAAGAGTATTCACTTTGTGATATATTTTATTAATTTTAATTATATATATTATACTATTACTTATTAAAATAAAAACCAAAAATATAGTGATTATATCATTATAATAAAGAGTTTATGATAAATAAAATATATAGTCTAAGAAATATAACTATATCATAAAACATATATTATATTAATTCTATAATATATGTTAATTTATTATATTATATTTATATATATTTATATATATTAAAAGAAAAAATTTGGAGGAACTTCGTGTAGAAAGGATGTCTAAGATTATTTATTATTATAATATAATAATATGGGGTAAAGAGTCTGGTATTAATTTGGTTGGCTTTCTTTTAATGGAGCAATGCACCTATTATTAAGAAAACACTAATCTACATGTTAATATTTGAAGATGTTTTTATTCAACATATTTAAAATATTTATTCAATAAAATTTGGTGATAAAGTTTGTTTAACAAAGTTCATAGCCTATCAATATCATATGATACCGTAAGCCCTGTACCCTTTTGAAATAATCGATTCTTATAGTTTCTTGTACGCATCTTGCCCTCGACTTCGTTTTAGCTAAAATTCTTAGCTCGATCGAAGTCTCCGGAGTCTGTCATGCTTTTTCTCATAAAATTTACTTCCTTGCAAAAGTACGTGAGCTTCGATACTCGTTGGAGGAGTTACGGAGAGTGTATCTTCATGAGATTTTTCTCTGACTTCTAATAATGCGGCTTTAATACTGCTGATGGGTTTCTCAAGAGGACTGAGTTTAATATTATATTTCATTTCGATTATGCTAAATTTTGTCTCTAATGACATACTTATTCAACATAGTGACGAACATTCAATAGAATTAAATTTTATATACAAAAAAAGATTATAAATATCGCAGAGGCTTAACATATTACTTCCGACGCTAAACACGGAGTGAGAAGAGTAAATGCGTTATATAAGAACGGAAAATAATATATAGCAAATTGAAAATATATCGATTACCGTGTATATGTAGAATTTCAAGATATGTATACAATTATTGTGGTAATATTGGACAATTGTCGGTACATCATCAGACAACTCAATAAATAAAATCAGTGTCAGTTGAGTGCTATAAAAGTATGAGTTAAATAATTTATCAAATTACATATAAAAGTTAAAAGTACTTCAAAACTGCAAATTATAATCTACACAATAGGTACGAAAGAACTAATTAGAAACATATATATACGAGAGACATATGAAGGCAATAAACTACTATAATATTTTTTTTCCAGGCAAACTCGTAAGATATTTTCAATATAAGCGGGAGGGAGGTAACTGGTTATCTGAAGAATCTAAACATTTATATAGAGCCTGAAGTATTTGAGATACGTAAGAATTACATATGATGTTATATATATGACATTGAAAATAAAATAGTGCAATTCAAACACATTATTTGTTTCTATTTTTTACGATTTTTATCGGAGGGCGAGGTCCCCCGCGCTCTGGTTTTGGGGGAAAACCCAAAATAAACCCCACGACATTGAGGATTATTGTGGTATAATAAATACAGTTGGGGTATCAATCAAATCTATGCAACTCACGATATACTATGGAATGAAAATATCAATATGTTGATCACTCAGTAATTTTATTTGATATTGAATACAATTTGAGTTTTTACAACTTTTAATTGAGTAGAAGCCACGAGCGGATCGTTCGCGATTGAAATCAGAACGGTCCAGTATACTTTTACCCGGCGTTTCTGAAATGTTATTCATGCGAATTTGACCAATGCGTCACGTTAAATAGTTTTCTTCATTAAGCTGCAGGTTAACGAGAGAACACACTGCCATTGAACAATAGTGTAGAGACGGAAAGTTGATGCTTGAAAATTTACGTCCTCTTTTGAGTCTTCGCACAAACACTCGTGCATCTTATCATTACTCCACTAAAGAGTGCGAGTTATGGTCAGCAGAATCATTTTAGAAAATTCAACTAATTAAAGTCGTTACGTTGTGAATCATATATCATGAATTCCTGCCTCTAATTCCAAAACTTTAATATTGATAGGATAAGGAACAGTGAAGAAACTAGTGTTCATTTTAATATTTTTTCAACAAAAGTTATGCATTGAATAATTGATTAGAGCGACGTCCATTAATATATTTCTTCATATTAACATAAGACAAGGTGAATTATGAATGGCGAACATTGAACCATTTAGAATTCTGAAAAGATAAATCGACAATATTACGAGTTATGTGGAAGTCCAATAAGAATTTGGAATTTCTGCCCATGAGCATCAAACTGTAAATCGAAAGTGAAGAATATTCATACAGTAATAAGGAATTTTTGCTATGTTTGCGATGAATCCTCGGAACTGTTAAACTTGGTTGTGAACAAAGGTGATAAGGTGCTCATGTGCACATACCAAAATAGAAATTTAGATAAATCTTGAAAGTCTCAGTAAGTCGATAAATCATTTTTTGCCTTGAGTCATTTTTCTCTCGAGATGTTCACATGAGCAATTGAGGGAACTTATAGATATTAAATCTCACGTAGTATTGTTCTTTTTTCTTTAGTTCTTTTGTAATTTTTTCAAGAAAGTGCGTTGAATTTGAATTGTTCAGTGGGTGGGTTAGTCTTAGCCACTCCCGCGTCCGCGGTTTCACATTTTATTCAATTATATTAGGGTATGGACTGCTAAGTTGGTGAGCTTCTTTATGAGCAAGATGCCTGCTGATAAATAGCGCGATGAGGATTGGTTATATGTGGAGGGGTTCAATAGAAATCCAAATATAATCAAATATGATTAGGTTTTAATAATCCCGCAACGCACTAACGTTAATCAAATTTCGAACCTGCTAAAAAAAATAGCTGAACTAAAGTAAGTTTGATAACTAAGTTCTCTTCTGTTAGAATGATTACTCTTTCTTTCGTAAAGCTGGCGAATTAATGTAAGGACCCAACCAGACTAGTTATACAATGCGAGATTCGCGTTATCCACTCACATAGCCGCCATAGGTCTGAAACTCGTCGTTTAGCCAAGAATTTGATGATCGAGAGATATTAACAGGACCTGCAAGCTGTTCCATAAAATATGATACCTGCCTTCCAGATAGTGTGATATTCGAATCGTTTTGTGAGTGAGTTCTGGATGTAGCATAGTCTTAGTGGAGATTTCTTTCTGAATTCTTATATAATTGTCTTAAGTCTATGACTGATGAGTATTCTCCAAGAGGTACTCTGGGTATCATCAGCTTACAGATGACGGAGTGCTAGTATATATATTGGGTGCTCGAGATAAGACACGGAATGTCACACCCAAGGTAGGAGGGAGAATAATTGGGATACACCACAAATATTATCACTTACTAGCTAAGAGTAAACTGGACAGTGTCTAGCTATATAGTATTAGAACAGATGTAGTAACACCTACATCTGATACGGTCGTACTAGTTAAAAGTATACATAAAATATAAAATAAATAGTTATTTTAAAATAAATACGAATATAATTAATAATAATAAAATCTTATTATATGCCTATTTAATAAAGTGAGTGTTTTTACTCCCTATTATTAGTTAAGAGACATAATAACCAGTCTAAAGCGAAAGAGATGATTAATATACTCAGCCGGACTGAGAATAGTGAATACGAACACTGAGGTTATATAAACCCTATACCTATATAACCCTAATAATATTTATTTGTATATATATTAGTTGTTAAACTATACTCTTCATCTCATATGGTTTGGTTTATATATAAATATTATAATAACTCTTAAATATATATAATATTTATACCTATTTATAGTTACCACAGTATTGAAAATAAGTATATAAACTCTGGTGCTGGATCAGCTGAGAGCAGACAAAAGAAGTCACGACCGTGACGTTACTTAATTTATTGAGATATATTAAACGGTAGCTAATAGTACGACGAGTCCGACCTGGCTCAACATCGAAAAAAAAACCCATTTCCCGGTACGAGACATGTCCGCGGACTGCTAAGAAAGAGGAGAGTAGGCGAATGGAGGTGCGAGATGGTGTGGTGCAGTTCTGATAAGGACGGTCACATTGTAGTATAGATGAGAGCACACAGAACGCGACAAATTAGTAGAGACTCGAGCTCTACTTACCTCATCATCCACAAAATTAGCCCCCCCTAAGGTAATCGAAAAAAAAAAAAAACTCGCGCTCCACGTACAACACACACTACACCACCCCCCACTAATCACTCACACCGACCATGCACATTCACATCAACATACAGCACACATCACTACATCACACACCTATCACGTCTTCAATACTGCACCCGCATCATTAGTGCGAGGCGAGCGCTCACATATGCCGTACACGCACGCTTATACAAGAAGGGGGAGCAGCGCACAACCACAGCATTACTACACAGATCACTACATAACATACATCATCACATCACACAAGGCTTTGAATTTGACTCATATTTATACTATATAACAATAATAATTTCGAAGAAAACCAGTTTTCTTCGATCTCCTTTTTATTTTAGTATCTAATAATTGAATAATACTAATTCTAATTTTCAGATTTGGCAAACTTCTTCGAAACTAAGTAGAACATCTGAAGACTCACTTTTGGGAGATTAAAAATGGCTAAGTATGATAATTGTATAGAATATATATTTCTTCTTATTTTATTTAATATTTATTTTATTAATATTAATTTGTAATTATATTAGTATAATTATATTAGGGCTCTGACCTGAGAAGGTAACTAAAACAGGAAGAGTAGACGTTTGAATCAACCGCCCCAGCCTCTCTCTCTCTCCCTCATCCATCCTTTTATTTTTCTATTGATTTATTTTTCATATATCAACCCCCTGGTCTCAAAAAAAACCCAGCGAATTGGCCTCTCCTTCCTCATCCATTGATCTTTCAATCTATCTCTCAGTCTACTCTACTGCAGTCTCTCTCTCTGCTCTCTGTTGTTTGCTTTAGTGTGTTTGTCAGATAAAATAGATGGATAAATTTTGTTCATCTATATAATTTCTCCACTGGACATAAAAGTTTATGATAGTTTCAGCAATTTCATTATATGCATTATATGTAATAAAACCTTTATATATTTATTTATTTGTTAATTGTTTTATTTTTCAATAAGAGTTTTACATTCTCTTATTTTCATTTCCTTCTACCCTTCTAGATAAGTTATTACAATGGAATGTAATATTTCCTCCAACAAACGTCATGATTGATGACAAGAGGAGATAAATGAATAATAATATATCAACACAACTTCTACCCGCCACAAGTGGTTCAGATTAAAAAAACTTAGTGGCAAACAGCCTAGCCTCAATTCTCAAAGTATATATAGGCACAATACAGTAGAAAAAGAATTTACGAACCGATTATCATAGACTAATCCATCAAAGTAGATTATAACAATTTAATTCTTTAGTTTTGACAAACGACATTTTTGGTCTCTCAAAATATTAGTTTAAGTGAGTAAGTTATAGTTTTGATTATATATACATCACTTAATAAGGTATTCAGTAAATGATCTTTTGGAGAAAATATACAATAAAAATGTTAAGTTTAATAAATTATATAACCAAAGCTTTCAAATATAGTTTTTCAATCATGTTTTTTGTTAAATTGGTGATGTTAACCCTGGAGTAGGTAGACAGGCATTCAATAGATACCCTGGAATTGACTTTCTTGTATCGAAAGCCGAATCTCGAGACAAATATAGGCCGGGTGGCTCGCTAAATACTTTCCACCCCCGTAAAAAAAAATTTCGGTGTAAACCGCGAACGACAGAGAAGGACGGGAATTTTGTCCGGGGCCAATGAGAGAGGGACGGGACAATGGAGGACGAGAGGAGCCGGGCGGGGGCGGGGGTATGAGATATAAATCAAGAAATAGTAAGATCAAAACATGAAAGTCTTAAAACTTAGGATAAAATTAAATATCAATTAATTTTCAATTTATTTAATAATATTAATTATAGAAGAACAAGAAAAAAGAAAAAAAGAGATACAATTTAAAAATTAAATACAATTAAAATACAATATAAAGTATAATTATTTACATTTATATTAGAAAATAATAATGAGTTATTATTCTAATAGATAATAAATAATATTAGATTGTGTAAAAATATATATACCTCCACAAATCTTATAACAAATCTTATAAAAATGGATATTTTTATATAATTTATTTATATTATCCCCAATAAAAAAATAAAATTAATATATAAATCATACACACACATATATATAATAGGTTAAATAATATCAAATTATAATATATATATAAAAAATCTAATTAAAAAAAATATTATTATATATATATATATTATTTATTTATAAACAATATAATATGTTTCATTATATATTGGAACAAGTAAATAATATAATATTTTTTTATTATATTATAAATTTCATTACCGATAAATATATTTATATACTATATACATTTAATTCCTATGTATTATATTATATATATTTGAAAAATAAAAATAGTTAAATTACTGGTAAGATATAACACAGGATAGCACGTAGGATATAACCTATGATATATAATATATATTACTATTAGGTGCGCTCACACCTTTGCCCACAAACACACGTGCGGCGGTTGGCAAATTTATACCTAGAGTATATAGCTGCCCCCCTAACTATAATACCTCGCACTACAATTTAACATATAATATTAGTGAATTTAGAGTATCCACTCCACATAAAAATATATTTAACCCTATAATATATATATAATATATACTATTATATATATACTATATTATAGGTTAATATATATATATACCGTTCACCCCTTATATATATTAATGGTAGTATAATAACTAATATACCCGTAATGATTTTAATATAATATATATAATAATTAATAATAATTAATATACTAATATAATACTATAAATATAATTGAATACTATATTTAATATATAAGAATTTTTAATAAATAAATATATTAATATTTATATTAAGTATATATATATAGAAAATTAAATTATATATATTAGTTAATATATAAATGATAATAATACCCAACTTATATACTAATAAGTAAAAAAATATACAAGGTATTATATTTAATTATGAGGTACCCCTATTTTATAATTATTATTTATTTATTATAATTAAATCAAAATTAAAAGATTTTCCATGGAATTTTTACCATCATTTAGCTCATCAAAAATGATTTTCAGAATAAGATATTAAAATTAAATTCAAATACATTAGATCATGAATTACAAGAAAAAAACATAAATAGATAAATAAGAATTAACAAAAAAAAATATTTTATGAGATTTTCTGAACGACGATCAATCACTTGCTAAATAAATAAAATAAAGATATCATTTATATTATATTACAATAAGTATACCCTAACTTTTTCCTTTTTCCGAATTACGTAATCGCAAATGAATATAAAACTCTTCACCAATAAGATATAATGATTAACGATCTTTTATTCTCATAATTTGGTCTTCTCATATTTTAATATATGAAAATCTTTCCATTAAAGAGTTCAG
This sequence comes from Trachelipus rathkii, assembly GCA_015478945.1. Classification (NCBI taxonomy): domain Eukaryota; kingdom Metazoa; phylum Arthropoda; class Malacostraca; order Isopoda; family Trachelipodidae; genus Trachelipus; species Trachelipus rathkii. The sequence goes on along the minus strand of JABUQX010000519.1, from coordinate 18,284 downwards.
CCATAAAAAAAAAAATTATTAGATATTATGCAGTTCTCACGAGTGATGTTATATAAGTTTTGCATCAATTTTCTATGCATGTGGATTAAGTGTTGTAAGTGAAAAATGGTACGTGTCCTTATTTTTTGTATTAAAATTAACACATGCTAATTCCTCGTAGTCCGTAAAATTATATTAGTTAGACGCGGCACGGTAGAAAACCGCCCGTATGTTGCCTGATTTTTGCCGGGGACGGGTCGGTACTCGATAGCCCGGTTCATCCTTATAAAGTTTTAAGAGAACTAAATAGTGGCATAGCATGGGACACGGCATAAGTGCGAGACTTTGAGCGGATTATGGCTCCTGCAACGCATAATTTTGTGGTAGTTTTCCTGATCAATAGGATCTCTCAAACAAGCTCCTAAATCATAATATCGGCTTGGTGATACCAAGGAAGCAACGAAGATGCTGAGGCGAGAACAAAAGATTGCTCACAGACTACTGCAAAAGCTGTTCCAAGCTGTTTTTTTTCCTTAGTTCGTTTTATATATTAGGGAACTTTCTAATGTACATCACTTTTTCTATGATTCTTTTTATTATTATAGACGTTCCGACGAAAGAGAGCAAGGTTGTGTGAGCAACGGCATAAAATATGCTCAGAACAACTGTTACAGGTAGTACTTGGTAAAGTCTGAAGATTAACACAATATTACTGAAAGACTAGTGAAACCACACTCAATTTAAATGAGTGCCTTTAATTTTATGCGTAGTGATGGATATAAAATATTAATCTATTGATTGTGGGGCCAACTCCAGACAGCCTTTCAATCTTCGAACATTCGTTTTTCCCTAATAGATGAACTGAATTCTCAGTCTGCATTATGTGCCAAATCTTCCGCCTTATGGTTAGTGTTCTGCTGCACGAGACTACTGCTGAGTTGCACCAGAGGACAAAAGGATAACACATGGAAAAACTTGAATGAATGCCGCCATTGGAGACGGTCAATTCTAGAAAAGAAGATGCACAGACATTATTAAAATCTCGATAAATCTCTCCCCACCACTTATGTTTGTATCTTCGATTATTTCTATAGGTTGCGCTTAGCAATAGCTATCACGCGTGAGCTGAAAAATGGTGTTTCTTTGGAGGCCACCTAGAGTGAGATCAAGGAAAGATATATGAGATGACAGTTTTCCCGTTATAAAGTAAATAAAAGCTACAGCTTTTGTACATCTTCGGACATGGAGTCTATTCATGAGAGGTGCGCTTATGCTCGCGTGCTTTACGTAGACGAGGTTAAATATGGCAATTACATGGTGGCTTTAACATACAAGATGAGTAAGAGTTAGCGCCTAGAACAAAAGCAGAGAGACCCATCTTAGACGTGGTGAAAAAAAAGTATTGGAACAGAGTGGAATATTAGTTTCTCATGACTTCGCGACTTGCACACTTGCATGTAAACAAATTCTACTTTCTTATGAGTTCTGACGATCAAAAGGTCGTCAAATGATGGATCTTTGTGAAGATTACGATATCATGATCATAAGTATTGATAGTCTTTTAGTGTGGTGAATAATTAGGTTTTTCGTCCTGCAGCCTTACACTATATTTGTGTCATGGATATCAACTGACTTCGATCGTCTTCGTATATTTGCTGCTCTTTTCACTTCTGAAATGGCGTACCTTTCCTCTTTTGAGGAATAGGATGCGTGGGACCTAGAGGAGTGGGCACTTGTTGGGCAATGGATGATCGGAAGGTCATTAGATTTAGTGCATTAGCGAGGTTTGATTTTTGCAGCCGACGCTTAGACGTGTTCCACTTCAGAACGAAGAAGGCGTTATTGCTTATGATGTGGTTTCAGTATGTGCGTTCTCTCCAGAATGTTCGTGGAATTGGTGGAAGAATTTATTTGAACTCAATTTTCCTCTCTGTTAATCAGAATTTGAAACGGAAAAACAATATAATACAAATTTAAATAATATCTTTACATTTCGTTGTTATGTAAAAGATATATAGAATGCATATTTTTGCAAACTTTCACGTAAAAGATTTCCGTTAGGCCATCAAATAGACAAATGCAAAGATCGTAATAATTACGTATATTTTGTATGGATATTATATGATTATATCACGATATTTATATGATACTAAGGTAAATATAGTAATACTGGTCTATTTTAATAGGTATAATGTTGAGTATATTTATATAGTAGAATATATATAGTATATAATATTAATAATCTATATATATTAGATTATTAATATGATAGATAGTTAGTGCATATGTATATATATATAAAACATCTATATATACTATGATATATACGGTATAAAATTAGGGCTATAAGTAATATAGAAAGTTAATGACTATATAGTAGAGTATAATTAATTTATTTTAATATAAGGAATAGTCATAGTGTACTAATATAATATAATATAGTTATAATATAAAACGAATAATTTAGTGTTAGGTTTATTATGTTATATTAGGATATATATATTTATATTGGTAATCATATAGGTAATTAACTATAATAGATATGCTACTTCTGAGAGTTCCTTATTGCTCAAGTTTATTGAGGCAGTTGAAATGAGGTTAACAATAGCTTGTCTCTGGTTCCGCAACGTGGTCTGCCAAAAATATTCCTTATGTTAGGCCTCTGCTACATGTTGAGCAGATGTATTGCGACTGGTATGTTCTTTTGTTCGAGTCTTCATAAATTCACCGTCAGACTATTGCAAAATCGTCTGCTGGTCTGAATGTCTTTCACTACACCTACTGGACACTTGAAAGCCATTTTGCGCTGAGGATGCACCGCACCTATCAAAGATACATGAAGTCACCACTTGAACACTACTAGAGGGTTACTGTAAATGCTAATTAACTAACTATACTATGATTAACCTCAGTTGGCGCTTACGTTTCTTTTGTATTTATTCCGTGCATCGTAAGTTGCCCTATGAACGTTTGCAAAAAATAAAAGTGATGTCGGTGTATGATAAAACATATTAGTACGTTCGTCCCGGAAGCCGACTGGCAGCCCGGCTGCCACACAGGCGCATAATGCATCGTTTTCCAGCAGCTTTGCGCACTATCATCCTTCTACGTCACGATAACGTCACATGTACAAGCGCCCGGTTGGTTGAACATCCTCGGATGTTTCGGGGAATTAATGAAACCGGGCAGGCTACGTCGGAAGGATACTTTGTTTACAAACAAGAGAATAAAAAATTTCTTATACAAAACGATGTGTCGGAAAAATGGTCTTTGCCTGAAGCTTTAAATTATAAAAATATCTTTTACCTGGCAACAAAGAAATTTCAACAGAGGACATCTAATATAGTTCGTATATCATTCATATAAATAATATACAATATTTGTGAAAAGACTTTTTTTTACATTTGCCAGCTGATCTGACGGGCTCGCTGGACCGTTTCCAGGTACTAATCAAATTTCATAGAAATATTGTTAATTGTACTATTGTTGGTTCAATTCGAAGCGTTTCAGAGTCGATTTTGCACACGGGCTACACTCGGGTTTCGGGAAACGCAGCTATTAATTTTTCGAAATATGGGGGAGGGGAATTTGGGGATGTCAAGGTATATAAAGCAATTTTGAATGGAAGTGTTTTATTTCCTTTGCTTTTCCCAATAGACATTTTCAGACATCATGGTTTTCAAAATTACTATAGAAAAAGTTTTCTTTTTTTTGTGTTAACATTTTCAAAATTTATGTCGAATATTTTAGTTGATATTAAGTTAGGTTTGGCTGTAAGCTGTTACTATAATTTCTTCTTATTTTCATTCCCTCTAAAATGGCGCCATAAAACGGAAAAGATTCCATATAACGGAAACGGCGCATTTAACTTAGTCAATCCATTTCTTAACAAGATAAAATAAATAATTCCAAAAAACGATAGTCTTCCTGTGGCTTTGTGAACCCTTCAGTGAGGTTAAAGAAAGTTCTTCACCCTCGAAGAATTTCCATAATTTTACGCGGAAAAAAGAAAACATTTCTACTTCTTTTTTTTTTGTTTAAAAGCACTCAATTGGTTTAACAACAGATGATCCAATAAAGTATTTTTAATCCTAATATGGTTGTTAAATGTAGGTTTACGGAAGATATTGATGTTGGTTCTCTCCATAACAATTCTGCATTTTTACTTTCTATTATTTTTTTAAGAAGTTTATAAATGTTTCGAAACAAAAGTGACATAATACGGTTTCTCTGGCTTTACATGTATAGTTTATATATTATATATATTATATATATATATAGTATTATATAATATATATATATTTGTAGATAATATATATATATTATATATATGATAGAGATATTTCTGCATAGTTTGTTTTTTTGTATGATAAATTTGAGCATAATATGTAAATGTGAAACAGTAAGGTTGGTCTGTGAAACTTATAGACTTTGCTTTTGGGAATCGAATGATATAGTTTTGAGGATTCTGGTTTCGTCAACCGGAACGGAATGGTGTGTTCTGATGTGCTGCCATTTAGTATTTGGTGTTGAGTTAGAGTTGGTTTTGGTTTGGTTGGTTTTGCGCTTGTTATCGAGTGGTGTACGGGATGCATTTTGTCATATGCGCGCCTGGTGTCTAGTTTTTGTTTTCAATTGGTTTACCTCGATGCGGGTGGAGCAATCGGGGATTTTTTTAGGATACAGCGAGGGAGAATCCGATATGGGTATAAATATAATATATATATATATTAAATATATATATATATAAATTTATATATGATATATATTTATATTATAGTATATATTATTACTAATATAATTTATATTAATTTTCTTAATATATATATATATACTATTATATAATATATATATATTCATATTATAAGTTATATATATAGTATATATATATATACATATATTATATTAAATTTTTGAATTTTTTTGTCATTTATATATATCTAAATTTAAATAAAAAATCAGAAAATTGGGTAAAAAAAAAATATATAAAATAATTTTAAACTGGAAAATAAATCTATGGACGAAATTTAGGCTGGGCTGGAAGAACACCGAAGCTCTTTTCGACCGCACCCGGACAGCATCGCCAAGTCATTCTTTTTTCCGTACCGACAACGGTTCACTGGAAATTGCATTCGCAGTCTCGCGTAACCAAAATGACGCAGCCATTTTCTACATAACCGGTCGCATGTATGCTCTCGGCAAATCCTAACTTTAGACACATTTCTATTTTAACATTATATATATATATATATATATGTATATATACTATATATTTAATATGATATATATATATTTATATTATAGTTATATATAGTATTATATTATATAATATAGTATATATATATATTATATTATATATATATGTATATTATATGAAGTATAATTAGTATATGTCTTTGTAAATGTTCTGAGTTTTCATTAGTGCGATACATTTCTATTATAGACTATGACTGCTGGTTATGATAGTAAAGGGCGATCAATGGGTAACGAGGTGATGCGTTAGGATACGTCGTGTCTTTCGATGGCAACAATCGCTGGTGGCAGTGCGACTATGCCCTAGAGCGAGGAGGATTCCAAGCTGCAATAGAATAAGAATGAAATGTATCCCGTCAGGAAAGTAAGGAATGAGGCGGCTCAGGACGGAGAGCTGGTGCCCCCTCGCCTGGTGTAGAAAGGTAAGGATGTAGCTTGGGGGATCATACGAGGTATGGGGAGTGTAGCGGTCACCGACAATGATGGGGGGACTGAGCAGCGCAGTGGCGCCAATGAGATTGCACGTTGCGTGGTGTAGGTATCTGGCTGCGGGCAAGTATAATGTGCTGTTGAAAGAAATTTTAGAGCAGGGTCTTATCGCAGGCTTAGTATACCGGCATATGCGAGTGGGTAAATCAGTAAGCCAGCCTTGCCATGGCGAACCTCAATATCCGAAGATTCTCGATGGAAAGAGCCTGAAATATGCTATGTAGAAGAGATGAGAGGCTGAGAGATGTATAAACGTCGGGTATTGAGCAAGACGCTCGCGGCGTCTAGGATTGGATTGGTGTGCGACGTGAGGGACAAGGCAGGTCATGGCTGAACAGGCAGTCGTGCAACAGCATGCGGGAACCGTTATCGAAAGGTAGAACCCCAATCGGTGCAGATGAATGACAATGAGGACAGATTGGTATATCATGGAGAAATATACACGGGCCGTGACAGAAGAACCTCTGTGCTCGTGAACCTGTTATAGAGAAACGATATCAGCGTTATCGCAGGAATGTCGAGAGGAAAAGGTAAAGCGGATCGAATAAAGAAGTGGATGGAAGAAAATATGTATGCGGCGAAGTGTTTTCAAAAGCATTCTGATAAAATAAAAACATTCCTGGAGGCTACAAAAGTTGAGAAACTAAATCGCCCTTGATATAATTGTGTGAATATGAGATCTCATGGAAGTTTGACTTATTATAATTACTTGGATATTGACGCTGGCCCGAGGGCCGCAGTGCGTATATCTCTTAACTCGTCTGACTGTGTGCTCATGATCATAATCTGAGGGTACGTAAAGATATCTGTACCGTTTCCGGGGGAATACTGATCGCGTATACCTCTTTGTGCAGGCGCAGATAAATTTTTTAGTTATGGAATATCGTGTATTATATATAATATATTTCTGATTTAGCTTTGTTTTCTTTCTTTTTTATGGTTTTGTTGTGAAGTCTTCGGGAGTAGTTTTAGAATCGGTATATATTCTTATGCTTACAAGATCTATTGGAGTTGATGGTAAGTTTTGTTGTGTTTACATTTGATTTGTAGTTTTTGTTCTTTTTTATCCATTTTCTTCCTATTATTATCAATTATCTTAATTATTCTTGGCCCTCTGTCTTTTTATTATTCAATTATTAATGTTATTCTTAATATTTTTTTATATTACTTTAACTTTACTAATTATATTATATTATTATATATCTTTTATATCTATCATTATGTATTATTAAATTATTATATATTATATTTATTAATTGTATTATTATTTTTATTATTATTATTATATTAATTATTATTATCGATTATTATCTAATTCATTTATTATTAGAATTGATTATTATTAATTATTTGGTACTGGGATTATTATTATTAATTATATATTATTATTATTTATATATTACTATTATTAATTATTATTACTTATTATTATAATTCATTTTAATTATATTTTTATATTCATTATTTATCATAAAAACTGAGAATAAAAGTATAATATTTTCCGCAAATCTTTTATGCTGTGTTGTCCGATCCAGCCACTGCAACTCCAGGCTTAAATGCAGAAAAATATTATATTATTATTATTATTAATTATTATTATTATTAATCTATTGATATTATTATTATTATTATTAATTATTATTATATTATTATTATTATTGATTTATTATTTATTATTATTATTTTTATTATTATTATTATTAATATTATTATTATTATTATTATTACTTTATTATTTAATTATTATATTTTATGTATTACTATTAATTATTATTATTGATTATTATTCATTATTATTTATATATATTATTATATATTATCTATTCGGCTATTCAGTAGAAAATCTTTGCCGAATCAGGTCAAATTCAAATAAAGATTTGTTATTTTCCCGACTTTAAACAGTTTTTTTTTTTTTAAACTAATCAAGCATAAAGATGAAAGTTGCCAGTGCGCTTCCAAAACGTGTTGTAATAGGAAGCAAGGCTAATTAATTGAAATAATAAGTTAAATATCTTTGTAAATTAACTGTAACTTACAACATAAATCCTTTGACTTAACGTAATCATAACCTTCACTTTTAATGTATTTATTTTATATCTATGATTATAATATTTCATTTCCCATAGTTTCAAAAACAAGGACCTTTTTGTAGTATTTTCGTGTGATTTTTAAATCAAATGATATACAATAACAATATTTTACCTTTTTTTATTTTTTCTCCCCAGAAATATTTAGAGGAGAAAGATCCCACCGAACTCCTCATTTCCATCAATATATAGTATATATTATACATATCTATATATATATAATATATATATATATATATTAATATAATATAGTAGCTATATATACTTAATATATTATATGATATATATACTAATATATATATATATATTTATCTATTATAAAAAGTCATCATCTCGACGGGCATTGCCTCTAAATCTCCACAGATGGGACTCAATCTTGGTATACATCTCATAGGCTAAGGAAGAGGGATCGAACCCCATGAGCTTCGTCTCGCTACATAGTCGCTTTACAACTATATAGCATCACTTCCATACCAATTTATTATTATAATCAGCATCATCGTTATAATAATCATAATGTTAATGGTATCAAAGTAATAATAATTAATAATAATTAATAATATTTAATAATAATGATCTTCCAGTATTTACTATATGAACTGGATCATCGTTATAATAATCAATAATAATAATATATAATTACTTAATTATTAATTATTATTATTATTATTATTATTATTAATTATTATATTATTTTTCCTTCCATTTATATTAATTATTATTATTATTAATTATGTATTATGTATTTATTATTTTATTATATTATCTCATTCATTATACTTATGATGATTAATATGATATAATTATATGTGATTATATTCATACATACATAATAAAAAATCAACTAATCAATAAATAATAATAAATAATCATTTTAATAATAATAATAATCAATAATAATACATAATATAATAATAATAATAATAATAATAATAAACTTTTATCGAAATGAACACCATTCAATCTTTAGTTTCGTTTTAATCCAATTAATGAAACTAATAAAATATGAATATTGTATACTTATTCTATATTTGATTAATATTGAAAATACGTAATTATTCATACTATATATTATATATAAGTATATCCACTACTCCCACTGCGTGTACTCTCCCTCATAGTATATATATATATATAACTCTAGCATATATCTCAAGCCAATTGAACTCAATATTTACCTTTGTATATAGTTTTCTAGTTATATATCATATATATATATATAGGGCCGTTGCCCAGTGGGTTGAGTTGGTATTTAGCACCTATCATAGAAAATTTAGAACTTTGCGTGCTCGTAATTCTTATTATTTTAATAAGAATAGTATTAAAATTTAATTTTAATTTATAATGTATGATACAAAAAATAAGTCATGATATGAAATTATGGATTAAGGATGTAATAAGAAATTGAGGATTATATCTGCCTTCATTTAATGGGGTTGACGTGTCCAAGAAATTGTCGACTTTCTCTGATTTTAAAAGAAAGTATTGACGGTTACAGACACTATTGGAATTCAAAAGTATAGAAAAATGTGAAATAGTGTCTATGAATCAGAGTGTGCCGGTAGCAATGTATGTTCATGAATAATCATACGAAATTGCGTCATGGTGGGTTAATACAAACAAATTAAAAATTGTTATTGGAATCACGTAAAAGCTACTGGTTCTGAAACTATATTTTTAGGTCACACATTGGTACGTTCAAGTTTATTTCAAACTACGATAGATTTGTATCGAGTGTTGGATAAAAGTTTTTTGGAAGAGCTTGAAATGCTGAGTTATCAAGACATGTGAAGCTATCATATTAAAGCGTCAAATATTTGCAAACTGTAACGATGAAATTCATTTGGTTATAAGTTGAAGAATATTCAAAATGTTTTTGCATCACATTTGAAGACTTGGCAACATATTCTGTTGGACCATCTCAATGTTCTGACATATGTCTCCTATTACCTGCGCAGCTCCTTTCTGAAGTGAAAAATGAGGCGTGGTCCAATACATTTACAAACTGAAACCCAGTTCCAAATAAAGCTAATGGTAATCCTATTATTGATGTATCTTTGACACCCAGTTAGAGAGGCAATTCAGTACAGAAGATGTGCAGGGGACTTTTATCTAATCTAAAAGAGAAGTGATTGCCATATAGATATTTTTAAAAAATTTAAGAATTATTGTAAGATAAAAATTTGATCTCTGAGAGTACAAGTCACCTTTGCAGTATTGTATTCCATGCCATTTTAAAAACCACGTGCCTTCCATCTGGAGACATATCTATATATCTGAGACTTGGCTCAAAACAATATATCTCATCCTATAAGAGAAGTCAAAACTAAAAAGAAATCGGTTTAATGATTTACACTGCCCAGGCAATGAAATGTTTGCGGACGTAAATCGCGTGATTATTATGTATTCCCACTCTTTGCCTTGAATTCATAATTGGCCATTGAAAATAATTGATTAGCTCTTGCGTTGAAATATACAGTCGCTTTACTCTGTTAAAAAAATAGTCTATCATGTTGTAGTTAAGGGGAAAATTTTGTTTTAAAATTTGGAATTTTCACACCTCTCCTTAACAGAACGTTCTGGCAAATTGTTTGTAGGTTAACAACATAATCCATAGCTGTAATGATGGTGACTGAGTCTCATATTGCGTTTAGGTTTTAATCCTTTTCAGAATCTATTTTGGAGTGCTTTTTGAAGGTGAAAATTTTGGTGTATTAGGTCGAAAGTGCCACCGGTAATGTGCAATTTTAGTGATAAGTTTTGATATATAATGATATATATATATATATGTATATTATATTTATTAAGTATATTATATTATTGATATATATATTTATATATAAATAGATAATGGTATTGTATATCATTGTGGGTTGAAATATACATTTTTCGTCAACAATTGGAACGCAAATCTGAGGCTCTTGTGGAACTGCCTATCAGCATTAACTTGGTATGAAAGGGTTAGGGACGAAGGATAAGTCTATGGGTTCCACTAATACCTTGTTTGCAACTCTGTTGTCAGCGTGATACTACTAGAGGGTTTGAAAAATATAGAATCTAGTATGGTCTTTTGCCTGTGCCTGTGGTATGGCCGGTAGCCTACAAACCATATCTGACTGACGTGCTACTTCTGCTTGACACTTCACCTATTAAAGACAGGATTGTCAAAGAAGAATAGCGGAAACAAGTTTGAACTACCCGCTGGATCCTTCCATCTATCTATGTCGCAAGCCTATTCCACATTTAGATTATATCCTCAATTCCTACTCTCTATCCTTCAACATTATGCACAATTGAATAGAGAATTGAGAAGATACAGTGTTGGAAGAAGAAGAAACCAACGAATGCCTTCCACTGTCCCATGACCAGATTTTGAGTATTAAATCGATGATACACCAACAATCGCCGACTGGTAGTTCAGCCGGAATTAAGCGATATATGATTGCGAGACATTGGACTTTCAAGATGAAAATGGCAGTAACTTCTAGGTCAAGATTCTACAGCAATGGAAATCTGATCTCCAAAACGAGATCGTCAGGTGTCTCATAGTACAGAGAAACGGTCCAGAGGATCAGTGCTTTCTTTTATGAGAAAGAAAACACCAATCTTGTTGTTTGCTTGCAGGTGTTAATGGCTTGATAGATAATGTCTGCATGTTGAACCATGATCCCAACGTTGATTGGACAGCTATGTCATAGACTTCTCCAAGCTTACGTTTGAAGCTGTATTAACTGAAACAACGGCAACCGTCTTCTTTCTATTCCTGTTGGTCATCGCGAGGTCTCACGATGATAGGAGACTATGTCAAACTATGACTAACCCTTCCTCGACTTCAATCAAATATGTGCTTAACACAGGGACAAATCTGTGGCCCATCTCATAAGTCATCACCCTCGGTACTAGCTCTTAGGATTAGCCAACAGGGGTTACACTAATGTACTCGGCTTGCTTTTTTATGGTATGTGGGACATTGGGAGTCGGGAAAGCTGAGTTTACAATTCAAGCAGACTGCCTGAACAGAAATCTTATAGACTCTAGCGAGTAAAATGTCGTGCAACTTGCGATGGTCTCATCGTGAACTCCAAAAATGATTCTTCTTTCAAACCTCATTATAAAGGGAGTTCATGAAAAAAATTTTTAATCAAAAGTATTGAACAGGAAGGAGAGACGCTTTTAAGTTACTGACGAGACAAAATTACTAATTCAGTGATGCAAAGTTTAAGAAAGTGTAGTATTTTTGTTTGGCCACAAATTCGACAACTTGTAAAGGATCCTGCGTTTGCCCGAGTTTCTGGAGGGGAATAAAAAAGGAAGCTTTGTGAATCACCTTCCTTCAAAGATGAGTTCAGTATGGATTCTTAGGCAATTAAAAGAGATAGGAAATACTTTCAGTTAGTAGCAGTACTTCTGGAAAAATACCATCATCTGGGATATCAACATGTCACTTAACCATTCATTTTTCTCCACTCCCACCTAGACTTTTTCCCCCCTAGTTGTGGAGCTGTCAGTGAATAAGCATGGAGAAGAATTCCATCGAGGAAATATTTCTGTAATGGAACAAAGATATTTAGGGCCGTTGGAATGAAACTATGCTTGCCGATTATTGCTGGTCTGTGTGTAGGGATGCTCTAGGGAAGCTCCGGAGGCTGACTGTTATTAAGAGGCAAGCCAAAAAGAAAACGAATATCATGAAGCCACCACATGAATACTTTCACTGACCGAAACGCACCTAAAAGTTATTCATAAATAAACTTTAGACTCTAGAAAGCCAAATGTCATTAACTAATAGTTAAAAGGCTGACTTTGTCAATGTTGTTGGAATATGTAGTGAAAATTTCGTTTTCCCCTCTTATAGATCCGTATAAAATAACGATATTTGTGCCTATTGTAATAATCACAGGAAACTAGTGCTAATAAAAGATTTTTTAGTTTGCCCATATTTTGTTTTGTCTCATCGCCAAAATTTAGTCCAGACTATAACACTATGAAGATTACATATATATATAGGTAGATATATTACTATTATAAGCAGAATACTCAGACTACGTGTCAATTTGATCATGAGAGTGTGTAGTTTTTTGTTTTTACAGAAGATATGTTTCACATGATTTGTTATTGTTCCTTCTAAATTCCGTTATTTAACTTTTCGCTCAAAGCGAATATTCTGTCATTGAAGGTGTGCATTCATAATAGCTTTATTGTCCTAATTTTATCTAAGGAACATTAGATGAGTTTATATTACACAACAGTCATCATGAATTCGAAATTACCTAAATTATCGAGAAACATACAAAAGCCTACCATATAAGAACTCGCTTAGAAAGCTTTTATATTATATATGGTGTACTGAGACAGGTTTACTTCGATGTAGAGTACACAGCAGTACGGAGGTACCCAATCTCGATTTATAGTATTAAATGAAATATGATATATATAGTATATACTATTATTATATATATATAATATATACATATATATATAGTACTACTATATATATATATATATATATATATATAATTTATATATATATATATATATTATATATATAAGTATATAGTTATATATATATATATAGTATATTATATATATATGTATATATTATATTAGTACTATATATTATATATATATAGTTATATATATTATATATATATATGTAATATTATATTATATAGTATATATATATATATAATTATATAAATTATATATATATGATATATATACTATAGTATAATATTATATATATAATTATATATTAATATATAAATATATATATTAAATAAGCAAGTAATGGGTAAGGTGAAGTCAGACTTTTCGGAAATAAGCATAATCGGAAGGGATTTGTTAATAAAACTCCACAAGTGTGCAAATGAATATAAATCAATTTTCATTTTTCCTGTTCTTTAAAAAGAAATCCTTTTGGAATAATTTATTTTTATCAATTTTATTCATATATATATAATAATAATAATATATATATAATATTATACTGTATATATACTAATATATATAATTATAATATTATAATATGGAGTAGTGAGGAGGGTAAATACATTTAAACTCCATTATTTAGATAATATATAATAATTATATATATTATATATATATTATATATGAGGTAAATTTATATAGAATATATTTCCAAAAAAAAGTGAGTCTTAACATAATTATATTTGAGAGAGTAGAGAGAGAGATGAGCAGAGAGAGAAGGAGAGAGAGAAGAAGAGAGAGCGAGAGAGAGAGGACAGAAGATGAGAGATAGAGAGGAGAGGGAGCAGAAGACGCGAGAAGAGAAGAGAGAGAGGAAGAAGAAATGAAGAAACGATGTCGACAGAGAGTAGGAGATTTTGACAAAAATTTAAATCGTCCACTACAACTATAAAAATCGATAAAGGACTAACGTCGCATATAGTAGTGATTAGATTTAGTATATGTAAGTAGGATGATAGTATTTATATACTATATATTATATTCTATATAGTATAGATAAAGATTGATGTGATCGTAACGTATTCTACAAATAGTAATATCATATTATATTATAAGTTATATTATGTATAGCAGGGTAATTAATATCTGACAGATAGAAATTATAATTAAGTATATATATTATAGTATATATTTATTTAGTATTGTCTCAATGCTGGTAAAATGTTCAGAGATTGGAGGGAAGAGAGAGGGAGCAGAGGAGAGAGAAGAGAGAGAGTGAGAGAGAGAGAAGAGGAAGAACACAAAGTCCCGCAATCGTGTTCTAGAATGTCGTGTGTTTAAACTTTACAAATGAATGAGAGAGGGAATATAGTATACATTTTGAATTTTTTTTTTTTTTATATATAACAATCAGATTTAAATTTTTCAGAGTGCTCAACGATTCACATGCGAAGCATATATATCATATATATTATATAGTATCAATATATATATGATACTAATATAGTATTATATATATATATATACTATATATATTATATAGTATATAGATATTTATAATATATATATATATATAAGGTATAATAGTAGATAGTATATATGGCAGCTATCTTTCGCTTTTGCATTTTCCTGTGTGTATATAAAGTGGTAAAATATATTGGATTTGTCGTGTATATAGAAAGTTTATATGTTCTTATTATAGTAAATGATATATATAATTATATGGCTATATAATATATTATATATATTATATATATAATACTAAATATATATATATACTATACTATATATATAGTAAATGATATTGTATGTATAATATAATATATACTATAATATATAGTATATAGTATATAACTATATATTTTATATAGTGTGCGTGTGTGTGGTGTGTGTGTGTTACATGTGTTGGCGCAGTTTCAAATGAAATTATCTATCATTAGCGATCTATGGAGGAAAATCGTGAAAACCCTTCATGAAGATGTCAAAATAGTTTCCCGAAATAATATTTCAACCGTTTTTAAAGACTCAGATTAAAAAGTTTGGAAATCTTTTTCGAAAATACTTTTTTTTTCGGAAAATTCTTTTGGAAAAGTGGGGGTGATGGGGGTTAGATGAGATATGAGGGAGGAGTTAGGAAACGGTGGGGGAGGGAAAAGAAATAATTCTCATCGGATCATTAGTTTCACATTCCTAACAAAAATTCATTAGCATTAATGTTGCAATTTAAGTTCAAACTTATAATGCTAAATATATATATATTATATATAATATATATATATATATATATATATATATATATATATATATATATATATATATATATATATATATATATATATATATATATATATTATATATAGTATTATATATATATATATTATATTATATATAATATATAATATAAATATATATATATATATATATATATTATATAATATATATATATATATATATTATATATATATATATATATATATATATATATATATATATATTATATATATATTATATATATATATATATATATATATATATATATATAGTAATGA
>JABUQX010000518.1:52500-57500 GCA_015478945.1 Trachelipus rathkii | reverse complement strand
AGGTCATATTCGGAATCAGGGCAACAGGTTACCTTTAAAATGACCTTCAAATGTTTTGCCGCAAAATCTTTGTTGGCCAGTGATTTTATATGCTCTTTTAATATGTTGATAAGAACTGTGTTGTTATTTCATCTATGTTTTTTTTTTTTAATGTTGATATGTATTTATAAATTCTAGATTTTGTGTTCAGCCGGATTCTCAATTCTTTATTAAGTGTTTAAGTTCAAAGTAGCATTGAAATATCATCCGTTGACGCCCACTCTATAATTCAACACCGCCTCAGTGTAAAGTTATTTTTTAATTTCATCAGATCATGGATATGAGGAGATTCCTTGGTACGTACGTTTTACTTTAAATATTGTAATAAAATTTTGTGTATTTACTTCTTAAAATTAGGAATTTTGTAACACATGATCTTACTTGTCCATATGAGGTTAGCTTCATTTTAAGAAAATTACTTTTCATTACAACACAGAAATTAGTGGTTTTCAACTTAGTTGCTATACTTTTAATTTTTCTGTTAACATCTTTGAATGTAAGTAAAATTATTAGCCTATGAACATATGTGGCCCAGAGATTTTTTATAGTTAGCAGAGCCATATATTATAATTATAATATATATATATATATATATATAATATATATATATATATATAATATTATATATATATATTATATTATATATATTACTATATTATCATATATATATTATATATATTGTTTGCAGTAAATTTGAAATGGAAGAACTCAGATAAAATTGAAAAATGGTAGCGTGAAAACTTAAGAACATACCAATAATTCAACTAAACACTACACAAGAGGCAATCCCCTCCAACTTCGCATATTTCGCGATGATGAAGACCACACCAGGATTCCAGCACCTCGACGAGCCAAGATATGGGTCCAGATTTCGGGGCTAGCGTTTCAGTAGATGATAGTCACGAAAATGACATTGGTAGATAACGTTGGACATTCATCTATGTTTTCGACTGAGAAAAAGAAACAGTTACATGAAAGAGTGTCGAATTCCACCTAAGACTTATATTTTTGGAGATGCTACCATTTAAAGAGGAAATTCATTTATGAATGGTTGGAGACATATTCACCTTGACTGACATACTCCGGCGCCTAAGGGGAGCATTTTGCAAGTTTTTGTATTTTATTTCCACCAAATATAAAGTTCGAGTCAGAGGATTCCTAGGGCTCTTTAATTAAATAAGACCTTTTCACTGAAATATAAAGATGTTGTTGCGGTTTGTTAAGGGACATTACAAACACAAGAGTGGCAATAAAACTTCTGGTTGAAGCTGCAAGGGGGGGGACTTGTCCTACAAGGGACTACGCGGTAGGGCCATCCAAATTACCAGCATTCTAAGGATATCATAGGAGAAATAAAAAAAAAATTATTATCTCAATAATTAGATGCCGAGAGATCACGTCAGTGAAAAACGCATTTTGAAAAGGGAGAAAATGCACACATCCAATCCAGTCAGACTCAGAATGAGATCATTCTCTAGAGTGGTACTACTATAAGGGGAAGCATCGCTAATAAGGTAACAGGTAAGCGTGAGGTTATTAGCTTACTAGCAGATGAATTTCTGGAAAGGAACAATTATCCATAAGGTTTGCGCTATTTTCGACAAAGAGTCCGATGAAGTCAAAAAAGAATTTATTGGCTTTGTAGAACTGTGAAGCGCTTGACGCAAATAAACCATGTTGCAGAAAAGAATTTGACGATTTTGTCCGACCGAAGACACTAGCGACTCCGAGAATTGCAGTGTGCTTGGTTTCGATGTCTGTTGTCTACGAGTCTGGCAAAAGAAGGAAGCTCACACACGCAATATTACAAGAGAAAAAGTCATTAAAAAAAGCAATGTCTCATTTCTACCATCAAACTAATCCGTTTCTAACACATAATATTCCCTACCCCTACGATTTTTTCCCCGACTACCTCCATAAACACCAACCAATACCCCAGCTTGGATTCTACCTATTTTTTTCCTGATCATTATTTTTTATTTTTCTTTTAAGTCTTCATTCTCTTTCCAACTATTCCCAATTCCGCCACCATCAACTTCTCAAAATAACAATTGCCCACCCTCCTATCCCAAAAATACCACAACACACAATAAAAATCCTTCCTTTCCAAACGCCAGATGACCCACACCCCACCCAACCCAACAATCGCACGCATACGAAACCATCAACACCAGCCACACAGCAAAGGTTCTATGATATTTGACGCATTGCTTTTCACACAAACAAAAACTAGTAGTAAAGGATTTGAACACATACCAGAAATCCGCAATACTTTGGGAACACTATAAAGACATTATTACGTTTTTTCCGCGAGTCGTTGCTCTTGGAAGAAAATTAATTGCCAAAACTCCAAGCTATTGCCATGACAGCAGGTCTGAACAACAACAAGTAGCTTCAGAGTGTTTGAATAGCACTTGATAGAATGACGCAAACATTAGAAATCGCTTTCCATATGATAGGAAATCACCACCACAAGAAACAAGCGCTTTTCAGTTGCATTCAGCAGGCATGTAAGTCCTCATTCATTCATTAGCTATGATTACTTGAACGCGGAAGTCACTCTGCGATGTTATTATCCAGTTGTAAATGCCTCCAATCAAGACCTTGGATATCGTCCCAAAACCTCGAAGCCAGTCAACTTTTGGAAATGTTAGGAAGAGCTATTGGAAAGGAGAAGAAAAAATCACGGTATTGAAGTGTTAAAAGAAGGCTAATTAAATCGCTGGGCAACTGAATGATTTGAAATATACCACGGATATTTTGCGTAAGCGAAAGCAGCAACGCAGAAGAAGCACCGCAGCAACCATCAGCAAACAAATCCCACGAACAGTTCTGTGAAATGGTTCCTAATAACTCCGATATATGGATTCCTAAACCTCTTCATTTGGAATTACGGTTTTCTACGGAAATACACCTGCTTATGCACTTGACATATATCTACACCTTTCCATCAAGCTATCATAACAATCGCTAACGTAAAGAAAAGACACGCTTCATTTTTATAGTTTTTTACCACCTTTAAAGGCATAGAAGAAGAGCTAGAACTTTAGTACAAAATTTGGAGGGACAAGAAACTGAGTAGTGAAGAACTAAAAATCTTGTTATCTCACAAGTTTCAAAGAATGACTGAAACCTTCCTTTCCGTCGACGAAAAAGGCTTTGATAATACTACTCGCCCCAGCTGGCACCACCGTACAGTAGAACACTCTTTCAAGACTCTGCGAAGATCAAGGGATCTTGGCTGCGAAGCAACTATGGAAGACGACAGTGTTAAGGGACTGGCTATTGGATGGGTGACACAGAAATTTGTTTTTTGACAATTATTATTATTTTATCCAAACAGTAGTTGATAAATTTTGCGTTGAACCCAAGGAAATTATTTTTAATAATATCATTTTGCATTTTGCTCTATATTGTGAATTTTCCATCATTGCATATTGTATTTGATATTCTATTGTTTTTAATAAAATAATTTTTTAAATATCAATAATTTATTTAATTATCCATACAAATATTTCTAGTTTTGTCTTCTTTCTTATATATATCTACCGTATTATATATTATTAATTTTTAACCAATATTTTTAATATATTATATATATTATTATCATATATATTATTATTAAGCTTCGAAAGCTATATATATATATATATATATATATATATATTATATAAGTCTATGAAATTTTAAGCTGCCCCCCTAGCTTGGAGGCTGGCGACGCCCAATGTATATATATATATATATATAATAACGTATATAATGATAAACTATCACTTATGCACTAGATAATAATAATATAATATATATAATATATATATAATATTAATATTTAATATATATATAATATATATATATATATATATATTAATATATATTACTATTAATATATATATATATATATATATATATATATTAACTAGAACGGTAACATCCGCTCGCGATCACCTGCACATATATATAAAGAATCCGCAATCCGGATCCGACGCTTTGGCCCTGCGGGAATGATTTCGGGATATTGTATATTGCTCGAGGATTTGATAAAGGAATTTTTAAAAAATACTCAAGATGAATCTCGAAATGAAAATAAATTATGTTGAATGAACATTCAAAAACAGGCTTTCTATTCCATATCTACTAGTTATCAAAAGGACTTTTCCACTCCACTCGGAATAGTACGCTTCACTACTGATGACGAAAAGAAAATGTATTGATCACAAGAACCTCTTGCTTTATGTACGCCATTCATATTCCAAATTACATAATACTGTACTAACGTCAGGAACACTGAACCATCCATACGTCACACATGCATTAAGCTATTGAAAAAATTTGAAGAAAAATTACAAAAAAAAATAAGAATAAAAAAATAAATAAAGATCAGCACCTCCTACAGCTTCTGGTCTCCGGATGGTAATACCATTATATTTCAACGCTAAGGAAGTATTTTGAACCATATTCAAATGAAAATGATGAACGGTTTAAAAAGAATGAAGATGTAATAAAATTAACTAGAAAAAGCTTTGGTTCTATGGAAATTAATGACCTTCAATCATATCCTGCAAACTTCTTAATCCCCGCTTATAAAGGCAAGTTTACTCTTTTGTAAACAAAAGTATGATAGAGCATAGTAGATCCGTACTTTGTTGTTGAGCTGAAAAACTTCCATTTCCGCAAAAGTGCCATTACATTCGCCACCATTTAAAGGCAAAAAACAGAAATCCTACAGAAACCCACAACACCTTCATACAAGTAACCTTTTACCGGTTACTCGAAAAATGTCCTACAGTCCAGTAGTGATGAAGAACACACGCATTACCAAAGGAAGTCTAGGGCAAATGATTGAAACTAATCACACAAACAACGACTTGATGCAAATGACATGATCCTATCAGTCTTAGGTGAGTTAAGCAAAATGTTTACCCACGCTGGAGTAAAACTTGGCCAAAGGAAATACTTGGGCT
>JABUQX010000518.1:37500-40000 GCA_015478945.1 Trachelipus rathkii | reverse complement strand
ACACATTCGATGTGATGTATATACGTTACAGATCGCTATCAGTGATGGTTTGAAAAGACAACATCCCAATGCTCTTAAAGTTAATGTACGTCAAATTGTTGTGCCTGCAATAACACCAAAAGTTGAAGCTATATTAAAACGTAAAATGAAGATAAGTTTCTATCTTAGACCAGGAAACTAGGTAGGATAGTACTTACCTAATGATTAAGCGCCTTTTAGAACTATAGAACACATTAAATGACAGGCTAATCCAGACATAACAATGAATGATTTTCAGTGGTGTGAAATAGAAAGGCTAGAAGCAATCCTTCGTCATCCATTCTTAGTCACTAAAAGATTGCAAGCAGCTGTGTTAGCCCCATGGCTTCTTTTGTAAAGAGTGGCAAAAACTAACGTTGACATTTTCTCAAATAGGTTGAAAAATTGCAGATGCAATTAAAGAGTCAATTGAAAAAAATAGAGAAAGTTCTCCTTAACAATGAAGTAGTACTTGCAGCAAATTGCAGATGCGGATTAAGCTGAATGATGCACAGCTCAATAGAGGAAAGATAGCATTGAGTAATATAGCAATTTGAATGGAGAAATATAATACTTCTAAACAACCCGGAATTTAAAAAAGAAGCAAGTGAAAAATCCCAAGTACTTAATGAAGTTAATTTAAACCAGATTTCAACTTCATCATCCACTTTAAATTTTGAAGTGAAAAATGCCAAGTACTTAATGAAGTTAATGTAAACCAGATTTCAACTTCATCATCCACTTTAAATTTTGAAGTGAAAAATGCCAAGTACTTAATGAAGTTAATGTAAACCAGATTTCAACTTCACCATCCACTTTAAATTTTGAAGATGAAGCAAGCAGCTTATGAAGCTTTGTCTGAAATGGTGAAAATAGATCGATCATCATAGCTGAATGATTTAAACTTGATATATCTCATGCTTTGTCTGAAATGGAGAAAATAGATAGATCATCAAAGCTGAATGTCTTAAAGGCAGTTCCATATTACCCAAAAATAATTCAGAATGTTGCTTATACAGCAACCTCAATGCCAACAACACGTTAGTGTGAAGCGACTAATTTCGGCCCTTCGAATAATTCAGTCAGACTTACCAGCCCCAATGAATGAAGATATAATTGAAGCCATGCTGTTTCTTAAAACAATTTCATTTTGAATAAAACCTAAAAATATTGTTTATTTCTTCTGATGAAGAGTACATTTTGTTTTATAAATTTGTTTGTATTGATTAAAAAAAAAGGGGGGGGGGGACTGTATCGTGCAAGCAAAGTTGTGCTCAGGTCAAAGCTAATATAAAAGAATGAGCTTTTGAGTCCCATTGCTGCGGAACTGCATTTGGCCTGATGTTCCTGGTTCGCGGTAATACCTAAATACAAATGTATAAGAATTAGGAAGATCCTTAAGATAAATGAGAAGCTGGAGACGGAGCCACTCAAATCCATTAATGTCTCCGGAGTAGGAGACGGAGCCACATCTAGCAATGACTCTTGAGCCGGAGCAGGAGCCAGAGCTGAAACAAGCTAACGTCAACTAACCAGCCCTGAACTTAAAACTAAAGTTTCAGAATTTAATAACTTCTATCAAGCTATCATCAAAGTTCGCTTTCTCCACCGACGAATGGTCAAAAAAAAGCTCTTTTTCTTTCTAGAGTGAATAACACCAACTGCGTCATTCAGAAACTATCTTACCATTAAAAAATAAACTTGACATCTCAAACATCAGTCAGTGAAGTTCTATCAGAAGTGTAGGTCAATTGCTGCACACTTCAATTAATCATTCGACCATAGTTCAAGAAGAACTAAAGAAAATACGGGTCTGAACTAATATTCCACAATTTTCGGTAATACTTCACATTACCACGCCTTAGAAGAGCTCTCTACTTGTACGGTTGATCTAATGACAAAATCAATGTATTAACATCCCATGAGAAATCTATTCTAACTAACTGTATCAATGTGATCTAATCCTTTGAGAATATCACGAAGATAATCAACAAGAACTCGTCATCAATAGCGGACGTCATTCCTCTCTTAAACACTCTGAAGAGAAAGTTTGTGTCTTCAGACAATGACTGTCAATGACTAAAGATGATGGGTTCAGGAGGGAGAGACTATATTGAGAGAAATTAACAAAACTTTGATTTCACAGAAAGCAACGACTTGTATTCCATATTTCTTGTATTGTATTGTATTTATTGTTTTTTCTTGTATTCCTTGTATTGTATTCCATGTTTTGGATAATAGATACGAAACAAAAACTTTCACTTTAAAGTAGTTCACGGAAAAGCCTTAATTCAAAAATACGAATCTGAATCATTTCAAGGAATACAAACACGTTGCTTAAAAATCATCCAGAAACACTATAGTCAACCAATATCATCAATGCAATTAATCATTCAAACATTGACGATGAGATGATCAGCTGTCTATAAGCAAGCAACAAAAATCGTCAACATGTCCGTCAAAGAGAAACGTATTTCTCCTG
>JABUQX010000518.1:10000-25000 GCA_015478945.1 Trachelipus rathkii | reverse complement strand
TTGTCAACAGAGAGACGAGAGAACCCGTCGAAAGAGACAGGAAAGTTAGAAGGTATTTTGGAGAAGGAGATTTGTAAAAGTTGGGTTTTTAAAGAATTGAATTTCACAAAGTTATTTCTATCCATCAGCGAGAATAAAATCGGAAAGATTAAGACGAGAGGCAATTCCAGAAGTAAAAGTGGGAGTAGAATTGATATGAGTTAAAGAATGAAGGGTCGAGTCATCGGAATACGAGTGGATAGAGTTAGATGTGAGGTGAGTCATTTAAAGAAAGTAGGAATAAAGTAGGAGATAAGACAGAACCCTGAGGAACACCACTATTGACAGAAAAGAAGAAGAAGTCGCCCCATCAACAACAGCCGATATTGAGCGATTTGAAAAGAAAAGCTAGATATAAGTAAGCAAAAAGCAGAAGGAGGGAAACCCAAAGGAGGGGGAGCTTGGAGACAGTGAACGCTTGCCATTCCGGTCAAAATGCTTGGAATATAGTCAGCGCCACCACCCCAAGTCTCCCCGTAGTCCAAGAGAGAAAAAACCATAAATCGGTAGATAGGAAATGTATATCGCCAGTAGACTTCGTGCAACGACGGAAGCCGTACTGGCGATCGGAGTGAGGTTTCCAGATGATCTAAAAAGTGAGTGAAGAAGGGTTTCAAGAATCATTAGATAGAATACAAGATGAGAGCTACAGGGCGAAGTAGAAAGTATCAGAGCGGCTTCCTTTTTTCGGATAGGTTGGACATGTGCGAGCTCAACACTGAGGGAGGGAAAAAGTTGCTAGTATTGAGACATAAGAGAAATATAGTTGAGCAAGGGGTCCGAAGAAGATTAGCCTTTCAAGTTGGTGAGAATTAAGCAACACAATGATCAGATCGAATAAAGAGGAGGAAAGCAGATATAAAGAAGTTGCATAGAGATTGAAAGAAATTTGTCAGTAGAGGGACCAAGGAGATTAGCGCACACTTTTCCTTTGATGAAAAGCACAGTCTTTTGCTTCGATCGAAGAGTATAACCCTGCAACGATTTACTGCTGAATTGAAAATAGCGAGAAAGTGATAGGGGAGAACGAGAATTTTTCCACAACCCCAGATAGGCACTGTCTCTAGCCTGAATTGCCAGAGAATAAGCACGATCGGACCATGGATTATGAGGAAAGAAAATAGTTTTTAGAAGGAATGAATGAGGAAAGAAAAAATTTAGCTGAAGAAAGGAATGAACCGATGCTCATCCATCAACGAAATTACAGCTCCCGCACTATCAATTTTAAAATCTTTAAACATCCATCATTATTCCTAGAGGTAGCCAAATTGCTATCATCTGCAAACTTTTAAACCTTACATTAAGTCCCTGGTCTAAATATTTTAAACATGTATGAGGAACAGCACTTGTCCTAAGAAATCGTTACGGACCTCAAACATGTCTCCTCATTTCCATTAATAAAAATACTTTTCATTTTCATTGATTAACTAATATTATTATATTATTAATTATTATATTATTATTAAATTATATATTATTTAATTATTTTAATTATTATTATTATGTATTAATGTAATTATTATTATTAATTATTGATTGAAGACTGAAGGAATCAAAAAATATTATTGATCGCCTAAAATAATTATTACGGAAGAGCTTGAACCCCCTGACCCTCCTGTCTACAGCACTTAATATAAATATATATATAATATATATATATAATAGTATATATATATATATATATTATATAATATATAAATATATATATTAATATATAATAAATAAGTTATAATATAGAAAATATAGTATATAAATAATAATATAATATATATATATAATATATATATATATATATTATGTATAGAGAAGGAGAAGAAGAGAGAGAAATTTTCTAAAATATTATATTTTCATTAATCGTCATCGTCATCGTCATCGACAAAATTTGCTCTTAATCGTCATTGTCATCGTCATCGGCAAAAAAATTCCGATAAATCGTCCCATCACTAATATTATAATTCTATATATATATAAGATATATAAATATATATAATATACTAATATAATAATAATTTTTAATAAAATATATATATATATCTATATATAATATATATTATATATATAATAATATATAATATAATATATATATATATATATATATATATATATATATATATGATATATATCATACATAATTGGTCAGAGTTTGAGCTAGAGCGGTTAGACGCCGTTCGGTGAAACGATATATAAACTCTATCTTAAATCTTGATTAAGTGGGAAGCGAAACTAGGAAACTATCTTTATGGACAAAGCAGGAGAAACCCTTTGTAAAAAATTTTGGCCACTCATCACTAAATCTTAATAATAAAGACACTATTCAAGTAAGTTTTGTCAGAAGTACAACACAATTTAGAAGGATTAAAACAAGAGACCGGATTCTCTCCTCTCTCATTACTTCTCCTCAATCTCTCATCTCTCTCTCTCTACTCCTCTCTACCCTCTCTCTACTCTCTCAATCGTCTCTCTCTAACATATATCTAGTACGTAGTTTTTCATAGCCGATCCAAATTCGACAGACAATTATAAAAGTCTAATACAAAATAACTAGAATTATCGTTTTCCTTAATGGTAACCATGGGCTCCGGCTCCGGTCCGGCTCACGAGCTCCGGGCTACCGACTCTGGACTAACCGCTCCGGCTCCGGCATCTGTAACCCTACCACAAAATAGACAGAATAAGTTTATGTAAGATTGTTTTATGCTCTGCAAGATCGCTTTGTATGTGTCGTTAGGCAAAAATGTCCTCCGGATACTAATTGACAGATTCAGTCACTCGTGACAATATAACAGTCTCCTACCTCTAATCATATGCTTTCATAGTTCTCTCTCTCACTCTCTTCTCTACCATACATTTCTCTCTCATCTCTCTTCTTTATCTATCTATCTATCTATACATATCTAATCTATCAGTATCTATCTTCTATTATTATCTATCTTCTAATCAATATACTATCCTCTCTCCATTTAACCTACCTAACTAATATATAGCCTATTTACGTAAGTTAAATATAATATTTTATCTCCTACTCTCCTACTCTCTCTCTCCTCTCTCTCATATCCTCTATTCTCTCTCTCTCACTCTCTCCATTTATCTAACTATTTGCTTTATTTCGGAGTTAAATATATACTATCCTTCTCTCTCTCTCTCTCACTACTCTCTCTCTCTCTCTCTCTCTCTCTCTCTCTCTCTCTCTCTCTCTCTCTCTCTCTCTCTCTCGTAATGCTTAAATTTTGATATCCTACAATGAAGGTGTTTCGTTTTTTAGCTGGACAGATGTTCTAAATATATTTTTTTTCCTTTTCCTTTTACGAAACAAAAACCTTTCTTTTATGTTTACCGGTTCATCATCACGTGTCCTTTAAAAATAGACCAATTATTCCTTCGCTACGTCATATAAATGTTTTCAAAAGATTTTTTTTTTTTTTTTATATTATTTATTTATTTTTTTATATTTATTTTTTATTTTATTTATTTTGTAGTTCAAAGTCACGAACGTTTGTAAGGATAAAATAAATGGACCTATGGAGAAGTAAGTGTATAATTTGTTAATCAGAAGTGATCGATCAATATATATAAATATATATATATATATATATATATATATATATATATAAATAATATATAAAAATATATAGTATAATATATAATATAATATATATATAATAATATATAATATTATATATTATAATATATATATATATATATATATATATATATATATATTATAATATATATATATTAATATATATATTTATAAGATATAAATATATATAGTATATATATAATAATATAATATAATAATAATATAATATATATATATAATATATATATATATAATATATATATAATATATATATATATAATAATATATATATATATAATATAATATATATATATATATATAATAGATAAAATTTAATAATATTTTGGTATATAGACACAGATCCTTCCATATTCCCTCCCAAATTATCTCCCACCCACTCACCATTATATATACGGAGCACGGAACCGGAGCGAGACCGGAACCGGAGCAGGAGCCGGAACAGTAATCCTGCAAAAGTATTTTTTTCAATGTAATTTTAACTATAAAATTTTGAAATGAATTAAGCACGGAGCAGGAACCGGAGCCGGAAATCTACAATTTAATTCGTGCCAATGAGTGCCGGAAAGTCAGAGCCTGCTATTTTAAATAGGTGGAGCAGGATATTTAAGTAAGCATAAAAGACACCTGCAGCTTCACGCACGCCCCGTTTCTTTTTACAATAACGGAGGAGACGAGTCGATCATAATGATCGTAAGTTTGCCTTCTCCAGAAACTTAGATTAATATCATAAACTTAAAAACTAAATTTCTATCTCAAAAATTAAAAATTATTAAATAAATAATAATTAATATATATAATAAAATAGATAATATATACATAATTAATAATAATAATAAAAAAATTAATAATAATAATAATAAAATATAATAATCATAATAATAATAATAATTAAAATAATAAATAATAAATAAAAATAATAATAATAATAATAATCAATAATAATAGATAATAATAGAAATAATAATAAAATAAATTAATAATAATAATTAATAAATAATAATAAAATAATAATAATATACATAATATAATCAAATAAAAATAGATTAAATAATAATAATCAAGAAGTAATAATAATGACAAACTTTGATTATTGATAATTTTTTTAATGATATAATAAATAATAATAATTAATAATAATAATAATATAATAATAATAATAATAATAATAATAATAATAATAATAATAAATAATAATAATAAATTAAATAAAAAATAAACAATAAATAATAAATAATAAATAATAATAATAATAATAATAATAATAATAATAATAATATAATAATATAATAATAATATATAATAATAATTAATAATAAAATATAATAATAATCAAATAATTAGATCGTTGTAATAATAACGTATAAATAATAAATAATAAACTAAATCTAGCAATAATTTAATCATAATGATAATGAATAATAATAAATAATAATAATAATAATAATAATAATAATAATTAATAATAATAATAAATAAATAATAATAATAATAATTAATAATGAAAAAACTACATACTTAATTATAGTCTACATGAAAAAATACATTTTATTTATTTCAACATTGAAAAAGAACATATATTATCGATCTAACAAATTGAAAAACAACATATTATTAATATCTACATGAAAACTACATACTAAATTATGTCTACATTGAAAAATACATATTATTGTGGCTGAATGAAAGTAATGTCATTTGGTCACAACTGAAAAGACACATAATATTTATCTGCTACAGTGAAAAAACATATAATTCTATGCCTACATGTTGAAAACTTCACATAATTGTTATAATATATCTTGCGATGAAAAGAACATTTTATTTATGTCTTCATGGAAAATAACCATATCTATTTACGTATAGAATGAAAACAAAGACAATTTGGGTCTACATGAAGAAAACCACATATATTTATATCTGCAGAAAACTGGCATATTATTTATGTCTACCATGAAAACAACATATTATTTACGTCTGAGAGAAAACTACATAGATTTGCGTCTACATGAAGAACCAAATATATAATTTATATATGTATGAAAACTACATATTATTTATGCCTACATGAAAACTACTTATTATATCTATCTACGTGAAAAGTACATATTATCTATGTCAACATGAAAACTACATATAATTTATACTGCCTGAAACTACATATTATTTTATGTTTCTAACATGAAAACTTCATATATATTTACGTCTGAATGAAAAACATACATAAATTATTGAGATCTACATGAAAACTACATAATTATTACTTTGAATGAAAACTGCATATTTAGTCTACATGAAAACTACATATTATTTATTTCTACACGAAAATTATATAATGCATTATAATGTCCACGTTGCTTTTTAAATACTAGAATAAAAGCCTTCTATCATTTTCCTGTCGACTTTTTTCTACAGAAAGCGCCATTGTTTCTTCTAAGAGCTTCAGTGCTTTCCCTAATCCTCCAACTACAGTCCCCATCGTTCTATTTCTGTTGTGTTGAGAAATTTTTCGTGTCTAACCTTTATAACAGAAAGATCTCTGGAAACATATGAATTCTTCTAATCTTATTTCAGATTTGAAGACAGGGTATGGGTTTCTTTAAGGAATCTTCTACTGGTATTTGGATCTTCTTCGGGTTTTCTGTTCTGTAGAATTTGTTAAATCCTTTGCTGTGGTGCTGAACCATATCGCAAAAGCAGTTTTTTGTACGATTTAGTCTTATAATATGTCTTCCTGAGAGGTGATGTACATTTGGACTTTCTCTTACGGTTTTTATCCTTCTCTACAACTTTCCCTTTCTTGCTGTTTGTCTCTCTCTCCCTCTCTCTCTCTCTCTCTCTCTCTCTCTCCTTTCTCTCCTCTTTCTGTTCTTATACGTTTATCACAATTTCTATATATTATATATTATATATTTATATTATATATATATAATATCATATATAATATATATACTATATATATATAATATTATAATATATATAAATATATATATATATATATAATAGGAGAGAGAGAGAGAGAGAGAGAGAGAGAGAGAGAGAGGGAGAGAGAGACACAGCAAGAAAGGAAAGTTGTAGAGAAGGATAAACACCGTAAGAAGAAAGTTCGAGAATGAGAACTTTATGTTAAAATCTCTGTCAAATGCTTTGGATATGTTCAGCACCACAGCAAAGGATTTATCGAAATTCTAAGAACAGAAAACCCAGAAGAAGATCTAAGATTACCAGTAGAACCTTCCTTAAAGAAACCATACCGTCTTCAAATCTGAGATAAGATTTGAAGAATTCAGATGTTTCCAGAGATCTTTCTGTTATAAAGGTTAGACACGAAAAATTTCTCAACACAACAGAAGATAGAACGATGGGATTGTAGTTTGAGGATTTAGGAAAGCCACTGTGTTCTAAAAAGATTAAATGAGAGCAGCACTCTTCCAGTAGAATGGAAATGGGAATAATTGAAGTTGATGGGCTAGTTGCTGAGTTTACGTAGGCAGAAGCACAGGAAGAATTTAACAGAGAAAGTATGTGGACAGAAGTTCCCCACAAGTCTTCCTCAAGAGAAGATTTTATGCGATCATTTATTATATTTCGGGGTCATGTCAGCACTTAATTATGTTAACCATTTTAATTCACATTATACTCACACTCATGTCTCTGAACAAGGTTTGCAGAGCAACGGAATATTTCGGCCACCGCACCCACACAGCACCGGAGCCAGGCTTGAACTGTGTACGCACTGCACCGCACGCGACGCACCGCACCGCACCACCCGAACTAAAATTAACACACCAACTCTGAACTTTCCAAGATGTAGACGGCAAAGAAGTCAAATAATATAAATATATATATATTATATTAATAATATACTTATACTATATCTATACATATCATTAATATAACGAAGAATATAATGTGTATATATATATATATATATATATATAAATATATAAATATATATAATTGAGTATATATATATATATATATATATATATGACCTTAAACAGGAGTACACTCGATTTTGTCACCCTGTACTCTGGATCTGTGAGTGGATAGAAAAAATAAATATTGGCGTTAACAAAAGAAAAAAGAAGCTCGGACAGTATATTTTCTCATTGAAATGGGAGACTGTCGTTGTAATTAACTAAGGATATATATATTATTATATATATAATATATATACTTATATATATATATATATAATATATATATATATTATATATATATTATATATTATATTATATATATTATATTGTGTATAAGTATAATATATATATATATATATAGTTATATATTATATATATATATATATTATATATATATATATATATATAATATATATTACTATAAATATATTATAATATATATATATATATATATTAATATATATATATATCAGGCTTGGGTTCAGTACATTTTGTCAAGTACAAGTACATTACTCTTAAATCTGTTCAAGTACGGTAAAAGTACTTTAAATTTGTTCAACTACAAGTACAATACGTGGTATCAGTACAATTACCAAGTACTTATGAAACTCTGCATAAATATATAATATATTATATATATATATATATATATATATATATATATATATATAATATATTTTTATATATATAATATATATATACTATATATATATATATATTATAATATATATATATTATATATTATAATATATATATGTATATATATATATTATATATATATATATATATATATATATATAGTATATTTTATATATATATATATATATATAATATATATATATAATCATCATCAATCATCATCACCACCACCTTCTCCCCAAAGATTGGGGGTAAGGTGCTGAATGCACTGGAAACAGAAAATAGTAGAAGAATATCAAGCAAGTCGAAAAACCTTACCGCCCCCTTTATATCTTTTTGTGAGAACTCGTCGGAGTCAAATCACCCTAGAGCTTCACGGGACGCGAGATCCTAACTATGGCATTTGTTAATGTGGGTTTATCCTTGGCCAGGGGGAACAACATATCCCTCACAAACCGCCGCCATTCATCCTATTATGCCCTTTTTTGCTTGTCTCTGCGCAAATCACTTTATCTCCTCCGTCATTCCTTTACTGACTCAATCCATTGTAATATGAGGTTTAATCTCGGTTCTATCCAACCATCGATTCCACCACCTCACAACATACATCCGTTAACTCGCGACTATCTTCATCCTTTCACATGACAACCATTCCTAACGTACTTTTCATTTATTCTCTCATTACCCCTTTCTTCACACAACTTACTCTTAATAACGTTCTATCCCATTTTATCAATTCTTAACTCACACCTACCAACTAAGATTGTCATCTGAACACATTGTACTTTAGATCAATACCTCTTATTCAGACCATAGTCTCACTACTTATACATTAACCAGATAACAACATACGCTCATGTAAGAACCTGAGCACTCAAGACTTAGTTCTTTACATCCACTCATAATGTACATAGCGCAGCCACCTTCCTGCTGTTCACAACTTTCCTACTACACTCTGCATCAATCCATTCCCTTTCATCCAACATTTATCTTAATATTTAACCTCAGACACTTTTTCCAGCTGCTCACATCTTAACATAGCTTCACACGAGGGTGTCCTCACTCAAACCATACTTATCTTATCTACGTTTACTTTCAAACCCCTCCTTTTGCACACCCTTCAATCTCTGCTAAATCCTCTCAAGCTCTCTCAGATCCGCCACACAAACAAATCATGCCGCAATAATAGGATAGGGACTTCACTCTCTCCATGCTCATCATTCTAAACCCTCCCTGCACCGCTCACTCTAATTTCTTTCATAACCCCATCCATATACAAATTGAATAACCCAAGGAGACATAGCACATCCCTGCCTCACTCTGAATATTAATATTAAATCCAATCACTTCTTTCGATTCTTTTATTTCTTACACCACGCATTCTATCGTCACTGCATACTTTTGATTTCATTCAGAAGCTTCCCACCAACACCATATATGACTAACAGCCGACATAGAGCTTCGCTATTAATCCTATAAAACCTAAATAAATTTAATTTTCTCCTCCCTCTTTCCAACCATTTGTTTCAATGGTATAATTTTTATCACACATCCTCTACCAATTACTAAACGCACCTTGTTCTTCACCAATCAGTACTTCAGTCACTCGACGCACTCTTTCGCCCTAAAATACCAGTATCTATCTTCCCTACACAATAAACTAATTCCCTATAATATCTAACAGTTACCTTATCCCACCTACCTTTATATAAGGGTTATTACTGCTCTCCTCAATCCCTCGGAACTATACCCTCCATAAACGCTTTGTTACAGAACTTCCAAATCCAATCAATCACCATCTTGCCTATATATTTTTACTGGATTGACGACAAAATTTTATTCTTTCATTCCTCTTGTTTTTAAAATCAACTTAATTAAAAACTCTTTTTGACAGGGGATACAAAATTTCGTCATCTTGTGTTAATTTTAAAAGAACTTGATTTCCTGAAACATTATTTCTGAAGAATGGGTTCATATAGGAATTTATATTGACTCAACTTTTCGAAAATTATTTTCAGCAAAATTTACAAATCTCAGGCTAAATTAACAGACTCCTAAGGATATTTTTGTATATGAGGTTGCCTTTTCTGGGGAAAATCAGTTACGAAATTCGACGTAAAATTGACGTGGTTTTAAAAACAAACTTTACACAGTTTAAAATTTGGATTTTGATTTTCGAGTGAAAATAAATTGGCAAATATTTTAAATTTAAAATAACCTCATTTACCTCTATATATGCTCATCAGTAATATATCATCACAAGTGCGGTGACTGCGATAGCCCACCTACTACGGAAAGATCATACGAAGCCTTTCCATACGTATTGATGAGTATAAAGGTTTTTCATTTAGAACTCTAGACCATTTAATATCCCCCCTATTCAGCTATAAATGTTCATTCTCTTCAGGAAAACGACCCATAAACAGGATACGAATTTTGGAATTTTAGCCCAAACTGAGGACCCGATCTTCAATCTGTTAGAATCCCTTGTATATTTGGCATCTCCAACCGACCTTAAATGAAAATCTATTTAAACACGTCTTTAATACTGTTTATTTAAATCATGAACTCTTAACCACATATATTGTAATCAAAGTTATTTATCTATATGTTTATTTATTTCAATTTAATTTATTTTTCAAATTTAATTTAATTTATATAATATTTTGTTTAAAATTTTATCATTGTAATTGGAAGTCTTGAAAATGGGGAAAGAGGATTCTTACGCCGAACTATCCGGCTATAAATCAATTTAAAAATGTCAAATTCGTTTTGGTTATCTCGCTAATATATATATACAATAAATAAATATATATATATATATATATTATATATATATTAATATATATATATTATATATTATTATTATATATTTATATATATATTATATATTTATATTATATATTATATATATTTATATTATATATATTATATTATATATATATTATATAATAACATACTCTAATATTTGTAATATGAAATTATTTAGAATATATATAGAAGTAATAGTATCAATACGTAGAAAAATGATAAAAAAATAAAAAATATTGGCAGTTAAAAAATGACAAAAGTATTGCAAGTACTCTTTGGCAAATTTTCAAAGCAAGAGGTGGGCAGTACAAGTACAAGTACAAGTACACAGGTTTTAGAACTGCAAGTACACAGTACCCAAAAAATTACTTAAGTCAAGAACAAGTACAGTACTTGTACTGAGTCCAAGCCTGATATATATATATATAAATATATAATATATATATATATATATATATATATATAATATATACTATATATTATATATATATATATATATATATATATATATATATATATATATATATATATATAATATATATGATAAAAAGAAAGCAATAGAGAAACTTTGGTTGACCTAAAAACCGTAGTGATAAATATGTTATTTTACTTTAATTATTTAAATTTATTATTACAATAATATGGCTAAATATTTTTTATTATTATTATTATTATTATTATTATTATTAATTATTATTATTATTATTATTAATTATTATTATTATTATTATTATTATTATTATGTATTATTATTAATTATTTTATTTTATTATTATTTTATTATTTAGTATATAATTTATTATAATTTTATTATGATTAATATTTATATTATTATTTTAATTATTATTATTTTATTATTATTATTTATTATTTATTATTATTATTTATTATTATTATTATTATTAATTATTTTATTATTTATTATTTATTATTTATTATTATTATATTATTTTTATGATTATTATTATTATTATAAAATATTATTATTATTATTATTATTATTATTATTATTATTATTATTATTATATTATTATTATTATTATTATTATTATTATTATTATTATTATTATTATTATTATTTTATTATTATTATCATTTTGTTCATTATTATAGTTGAAGAATATATATTATATATATATTATATATACTATATATATATATATAAATATTTATATTATTTATATATAATATATATATATTATTATATATTATTATTATATATATATATATATATATATCACACACTCGAACGCTTTCTTTTAATGAAATTAAAAATGGCGGAACTACGACGTGCTTCGGAGATGATTGAAGGGGCTGCTTCCATACAATTACATTTTCCACTCCTACCCATCATCGTTTGCGTGTTTGGCTCCTTGATTTGGATTGGTTACCGCAAATATTCCGGCTTTTCTGGGTATCGACGTTCTGCGTTGTCTTTATTTCTAATTTTAAATTTTTGATGAGCATCACCTCTCTTCTGCTCGACTTTACTTACCTGTTGTTCTTTTCCGAAGCTTTGTTTTCTACCATAGTGATCCGGAATAGGGGTCGAACCCGGGCCGTTGCCATGCGACTCTGTGGCTCTACCGTTTCTTTCTACTGTTTCCTTCTACTGTATCCCTCTCAATTTTCACCTAAAGGCTGTTGTTGGCCAGATGTTTGAAACGTGTTCTAATATTTCTGACTTGGAGTATAAAGTATTTTCTATCTTGTGGCTTCGGTCATCTTGTCAACCTACTTCTAAATTTTTTTGTTCTATTTATTTATTTCTAAATTCTATTGTTTATATCCTTAATATTTCAAATATCGAAACTCGGAAATAGAGACTCTCATCTCTTTCCTCTGAAATCAATATTTGGGTGATTTAATTTAAATGTTTACACTTCAATGACTTTCCGGCTAATTCTCAAAGATGCAGCTGGTGAATTCACTTTAATTTCTTTATAATAAGAATTTTGAACAGATGATGGGGCTCTGCTACTCGAATACTTCTTGTTCGTTTGGAGATGGCCATTATTTTAATTATAATCCTTTTATTATTCTGTTAAACCCTTCCCATCTTTTGGACTCCTACGGACCATCCTTTTCATCTCTGTATCATTTCTATGTCTTCAAGTTTGTTCCAGCAAAAAATTTCTCGTCTTTGGCTTTGATATAATTTTTTTCACCTTGGTACTGCTTAACCTAACCTAACTTAACTTAACTTAACTTAACCTAACCTAACTCAACCTAACCTAACTAACCTAACCTAACTTAACTTAACTTACTTAACTTGAAACTAACCTACTAATTCTACTACTCAACCTAACCTTAAATAACATAACATAACTAACATAACTAACTAACTACCTAACCTACACCTAAACCTAACTTAACCTAACCTAAGCTAACCTAACCTAACTTAATTTAATATAACCTAACTGGTCGGACTTCATTTAGATCGCACTTCTTTGGTTTTCTTTGAAGTCATACAAAAACTCATAGCCGAGGTGATTCTCTCTGTCATGGAGGCGCACATATTTCAATTACTTTTTCTTCAATTAAAAATCGTAAATCTTGAAAAATCATAAACCTTAAAAAATCATAAACTTTAAAAATCATAAACCTTAAAAAATCATAAACCTTAAAAATCATGAACCTTGAAAAATCATAAACCTTAAAAATTATAAACTTTAGTTTAACTCTGTTTGATCTCAAGTCGTCACAGAGATGCAGCCGTTTCCTTCAAACTATAAAAACTCATGTTATCTATATTTCATTCCATAATCGTTCAAAATTTATTCTCTATAGCAATAAAACTCCTTTCTCAGTTAAAGATGTAATAATCTTTCAAGTTATTCCTGTTAATATTTTCCTCAAATAAATTAAAATAATACACAAATAATTTTGCCATACTATATAAAAAAATAATTATCCAGCCCCAAATTTAAAATAAAAATTAATGTCAAAATCTGATTAAATGAGCCTTAAAAATATCACTTGGCAACATTGCAGTCAAAAGCAAGAAAAAAATTTAACCAACCAACCAAAGTTTAATTGGAAGAGGGAGAAGAATGATCACTGCATTTTGATCTTTTCCTTTCAATATAAACTAACGCTAGATCTACAAGTTTAATTATAGATTTTTTCCTAATCTTCAACATAAAGGATGAGTTTGAGTGTGTCCTTCAAAGAGAGATCCCTATATACATCTAGTTGAAGCCCAAGTATCGAAGGGGTTTAGCAGATGCGTCAGAATACCATTGTTGCTTCTTTTTGGTAAGGTGAGACTTGATTGCTTAAGCATGTTTTGTTTTATCTTTAATTTTATTTATTTTGCTTCCTTTACTTTTCTCCTTAAGTGAGGTTTAAAATCTTATTTATAAAATTTAACTAAAACTTAAAATTATTTATCAACATATTCATAAAATTTTATTTGCCTCCTCTTCAAGCTTTCTGCCATTTTGCAAAAATTGTCAACTTCAACTTTGCTATCTCCTCTTTACTTCATCTTGTTTCTTCTGACATACAAGTGCCTCTCACTTTTTTGCTCCAGTGGCAGTACCCTTTGGCAAAGCTGAAAACTCTCTACTCAGGCGTTTCCCTTTAAAAAAATTTCACTCTAAACAATTCCAGTGTTATTCCTCTTTCTCATCTCCCTTCAAGAAATTTAAGCCTAACAAAATTATTTTAGATAATGATCTTATTTCAGTTCCCGAGCTTAATACAAGAAGGTGTTTAGTTCTAATGTTGTCACTTCTGTTGGTTCTCAAAAACTGGTTCATGCGAACTTGGTAAACTGTTTAGTCTCGGACTACCCACCTCAACCCTTTCTTTCGGGAGTATGCGCTCATTCAACTTATACTAAAGATGAGAGACCCCCTATTCTCAACCCTTAAACTATCCCTCATTCATTTTACCCTCCATTCTATCTAAAGATTTCTACTCTATCCCTGCAAAAAAGGAAAATTTGAAAACATCTTAAAAGTTTCTCTCTTCCAGTTTTTTTTT
>JABUQX010000518.1:2500-7500 GCA_015478945.1 Trachelipus rathkii | reverse complement strand
CACATTTTCACTTTACATCAAGCTACTCTACATGCGCAGCAAAGAAGTTCCTTGCATGAATCACCTGCAGCAGGTAGACTTGTCCAGAGTGGTTGGTTCACTGTATCATTTTTAACCCAACCCCACTCTGTAGCATCTGGAAGGGCTGGGTGGAGAACGTTAATTGGTCCCCTTGGTATGCAGCTCTTTTGGCGTGTTGCAGTAAAACGCCTTGGGTTCGAGGTATGCCTTCAATTTTCGCGATTCTTCCGTGCGAATAAGTACTTCCTAGCTGCAATAACACTTTCCGCTGTACTTGTTCGATCATAGAGAAGTACCACGTATTTCTTGAGGATTGTCATTGCTTCAGTTGACAATGCTGTGGGAGTCGCTCCTAACTCGCGAAACACTGCTGTTGCTGCCGGGAATGCGTTCCAGACTTCCCACGCGGTGCGTTTTCCACGATCAGAAAATGACTAAACGGTGTCTCATCCTGTGAAAGCGCGGAAGAATGGTAAAGCCTGACTTCTCAGGTCCCAGACATTTCGCTATTTCGTTCGCAGATATGAATGAAAAGTTCTTCCCAACTCCAAACGCGATTCATATTTGACACATTTCCCGAGAACATGCGAACGATATTGCAAGAATCAGCACGTCAGAATCAGTTGTTCTAATCATGATGCTTCTGTGACCTTTACTGATACAATCTGCAGCATGGACAAATATGCGGCTGTCCGCTTCCTCGTGTGAGCAAGGTTGAAGACTGAAAAGATCTTCGCGAAGAGGAGAGCTCTTGACGTGTTGACCATCGGTTACAACTACATCTTTACCTTCAAGGCTGATATTTGCTGCCTCGTGCGTGAGATAAGAAAAAAGTTCAATCTTATTGCTGTTGTCACGCAGAAATGATTGCCAGTTCTTTGGTAAGGGCGAGTTTGGGAGCACACGTTTTCTTACTCCTTTTCCACGAGACTCCCTTGTTGATGCCTTCAGGCTGTCACCACGGTAGTCGTCCCACACTACATCGATCCTTTGGACTTTATCGAGCTGTCCTGTAACGTATGGAATGAACACTAGTTTACTGTATTCTGAAAAAGTTTTGGAAGT
This sequence comes from Trachelipus rathkii, assembly GCA_015478945.1. NCBI lineage: Eukaryota > Metazoa > Arthropoda > Malacostraca > Isopoda > Trachelipodidae > Trachelipus > Trachelipus rathkii. The sequence continues at coordinate 6,414 of JABUQX010000518.1, read as the reverse complement.
ACCTGGCTTTAGCATCTGAACAACAGCTGCTCCATCAAGAATTACAGATGATACGTGTGGCCGATCGGACGATACGCAATCGTCATTTAGTAAACATTGGAGCACGTCTGACTTTGTGCACGTTCGCATTCTTCCTCCAACTGCCAGAGATGGAGGTTGGCTCTGATTTTCATGGCTGAAGAAATTATCCACTTCACTTTCTCGACTCTGACATGCAATGTATAACTTTGAGAAAAGTTGTGCGTCACTTTTTGCTGACACCAGCGCTGACTTAATGTCAGTTGCCTTCTTCAGTGCACTACCGTGGAAGAGCCCAAGTCTATTCCTAGTGATGACGTTGCTTATAGGTACCGTCCTGTTGAGGAGCCGATCCCGCACGTACGATTCATACTGTTGTACACCAAGCTGTTTCGCCTTTGCTACATCCTGGCCCGCTGTAGGATGCGCAACGTCTTTCGTTGTTAAAGTGTAAAGTTCATTGCCGGATTCGTCGAACGGGTTCCCGAGATCTTCAATTACTTCAACCATCGCCTTGACATCTTTATGGAACTTAACTTGTACATGATGTTCCTGATCGTGGTGTGAACTACTAGCTGGTTTCACATCACTCACATTTTCTTCGAATTCCTGAACAATGCGAGCTAACTCAGGACCAGCTACCATCCATCTTCGTAACGCTACAGGATCATTGGTGAGGCCTATCGCACCACCATCACCTTTCACCTTTTCATTATTTTGTTCGTGAGCCTGGTCTATCGAAATTGCAGAGAAGGGACGGTTGGTCTTGTGTACGACAAATTTGCCCTGTTTGAATGCTATTGCAATATCTGGGTGATTAGTTTGCACTTCCATCATGTCCTTGATATGGACCGGTAATCACCTGAAATAATGTGTAGAGTCTAGTGCAAAGAACCATGGAACTAACTTATCCAAGGACGCAACGTACATATCGAAGTTAGCTTCTCTAATGGATCTGATGAAGATTAGTATAGTCACTTCCAACTCCATGGTTACCAACCAGTACTCAAACTGAGGAGATGTCCTGCACATATTTATGCACCACATGTCCAGTGGTTCGGCTCCTTCGATATTAGATGCGATGTATCTGTCATAGGCCTTGTGAAGTAGTATGTCTAGGCTAGCTATTGTAACCTGATGCGCGTAACGCGTTCGCGTAACATGTGAAACTTTAAGAAACGAGTCCGCTACTCCACTGGTTGCGATAGCCGCGTTTACTAAGACATCTGTCCAACCACTTCCTTTTAGCCAATGACCTGCAGCCTTGAGTGCGGCCATTTCAAGATGAAGTCCTCCCATCATTACAACGATCTCAGATTCACCGTATATTTCTGGCCAAGTCCATTGTATTTGTTTACAAATGGCAAAGAGTGGCTGATCACAGGTAATGACTGGCTTCTGTCCGCTGTTGATGTACTGAACCGCACACTTAATCACATCCATACAATGACGTATCATCGCCACGGAATGCGCAGGCTCCAGAAATAGGGGCAACATAGCAGATGTGCAACGCCTTATTTCTTCTTTTTTTTCTTTGACAATCAGCATTAACCGTTACTGCATCTTGTTTAACTGTGTTATTAACGTTATGCAGCCAAGACTTTTCATCAGTCCTTGCAGTTTCAAACGCAGTGACGTCGGTAGCGTATTCTACTTCACTCTCAGGCACTGACATGCTAGTATTTTTCATTGAAACTGGATAAACTTCAATGTAAAAAGATGGAATTTCATTAACTGTTTTCTGTAAATGCTTAAGTCCAAGCCCATCATTTTATCTATCAATTGCTTATTGGCGAGTCGGCGGTACTGGACATAACTTTATATAATATATATATATATATATTATTATAATATATATATAATATATATATATATATATATATATATATATATATATATATATATATATATATATATATATATTATATATATATATATAGATATTGTTAAAAAAATATTATAAAATTATAATATATAATAATATAAATTATAAATTTATAATATTAGGTTGAGTAGTGTTTTCCTGCCTTTTGTGTCGAACCGCAGATCCACGTCTTTGGTGTTTCACGCTATTGAATTTAAGCAACTGTGCGATAGACAACACTGCTTGATTTTCAAGAGGATGATTACTTTGCTGTGTTATATTATATTGGATCCATCAGTTACCATTCTCACAAGTGATAACAGCGTGTTAGGTACCGATCTTTTCTGTCATCCCTTCATCCCTTTTGGAAAGTTCCATTGAACTGAACGTTTTCAACGAACATATCACGACGGACTATATTAGCTGCTCGCGCAAGACATATTGCATCTGTATCATTGTTCTTTTCACATGCATCTGAAAGTGCTTGACCGACACCTTTTTCAAATGTTAGTAATACATCGCGACCCTTCTTGAAAGCGATTAATCCTGGTATATGAGCTAGAAGCTTCTCCTTCAATCTTGTCGAATGTACTCCTTGATTATTATCTGTGCACATTTGCTGTAGTCTTTCATAGAATAACTTTACAAGGTCTGACAGCTTGAACACCGGTGTGATGGTTTCATCCTGTGCTGCTTCCTCAATATAAGTTTTCAGTTGCGCAAAAACAATGCCTCGTATTGCTTTATTATCATCCACATAGTTTTGTTCTTGTTTCTTTGATCTTGCACGGTTATACAGTGACCAAAGGCATTTTAAATGGTACATCGCTTCGATGGCAATCATATCTCCTTCACTTAGTTTGGCAAGCAGACTCGTGTCTTCCAGTAGCAGCGCTGCACTTCGAACGCGAGTGTCCAACCCAAAGGTTTCGGCTTGATATAGGTCTTTCCTATTTGCCTCTTGATTACAAAAGAAACACACGTGTCGGTCGCTTTCTTCTTTACCGACGGTTTCAACGCGCGCAGAGGTTCTCAGACGTTTACTTGATCCAGCTTTCTCAATCTCCGCTTGTGTATGTTCCCGACTGAGTATCCTGTTTAGTTTAGTTTTATTGTAATTGTCTCGACACCTTTTATGCCAAACTGCATTATTCACACGCAATGTATTTTCTACGCCGCTACCTTCATCAAGTCTGCAAATCTTTAATGTTCTAGGTAGTCCCTTTCCATTGTCAAACGTCTCAAGATCTTCTGCAAGTGTTCTATAACCAGTTCCAGAATCTTTCAATTTTGACTTTCCTGGGCAGGTCAGCTTTTCGTTAATATCTGTTTGGCAAATGACACACAAATCCCAGTTAGTGACTATTTGTTTAGTAGATGATGGAGTTGATACCTCTGCTTCTGCAATATTAACGTATTGCATCTTCTTCGCCATGGTTAGTGAGTGATCTTTTGTAATATTAATTAAATGTAATGGCAGCTTTCAAATTTTCGTTCAACACCACAGCACACCCTTCAATAAAAAAAATCGTTGTAATTTCATAATATTTAATCGAACATAAATATCTACAATATATAAACCTAACATATTTACTTATTTACCAATGGTATGGTGCAATTTATAAGTGAACATAAAATTTAATTTATTTGTCGATTATTGAAAAATAACCACATTTTGAAAGTAATATTTGGATGACCCTTCCATTTAGTGCAATGGGTTTATCCTAGCTTGGCACTATATCAGAATGTGTTCTATATTTAAAAATTGACTTTTGTTCTAACTTTGGTGTTTCTGTCACAAAATGAACGATTATTTGGCTATGCCTTCCCACTACTAAGGGTTTCGATAATAATGATACATAGGTTATACAAAATAAAACCCTTTCGGTGTTATATTATTATTATTATTATTATTAATTATTATATTATTATATTATTATTAAAATTATTTATTCATTATTTTATCTTATTATTATTATTAATTTATTATTATTATTATATTATTATTATTATTAATTATTCAACTTTCTCA